>OZ023143.1:2289275-2318058 GCA_963675895.2 Styela plicata
TAAATATTCTTTCCTTAGTGTGATTGCTGTCTTTGTTGAACTGAAATTGCTTTTCTCCAATTTGTATCAAGACGTGAAATTTTAGGACCCACCAGTTCTGCGAGCTCTTTGAACTGATTTGGGGTTAGCCTGAAGTACTGCATAAAATGTGTTTCACTAACTCCAACTCTCTTACTAGCCTGTTGAATTCACCTGCAAATAAAAACACATATATAAACACACCAATTATTACATACAATAGTTTTGAGTGCTAGAGCTGGGATAGCTGTTTAAACACTACAGTGTATGAAGTGTTTTTGAAGCAAAGGTTGTAGGCTGGATTACCTTCAACCCTATTTAAAGTGACTTGTTCACTGTTACAGGAGCGCGTAGGGATATAAGCATTGCCTCTGATGTCCGAAACGAATAAAACATCTGAACACATTAAAAAATTAGCATATTTTCATACAGCAAAATTTTTGATATTTCTAGAATACTGGTTAATAGTAGGGATGTCCAAAATATGGGAATTCACGATACTCGAATAATAAATTATTCGATTCGATTTCTGCAAGAATTCAAAATCAACAAAATGGTAATTCTGCAATTATTCAAAAATAAATGTGAATTTTCACTTAAATTTTAAGCGAATAAACAGATATCTTGTCCATATAACGTCGCATGCCGCAAAAAGCATGCTCCCCCGACGTTTCGAACACCTTGGTTGCTGTAAGCGATATTATTCCATAATAATGATAACTCGTCTGGGCACGGAGCGACAAATGTGATGTAACAAGACTTTTTCGTCTCCAGGATGATTAAACCTTTAAGATCTCGAATAGTGCGATCAAAACGAACATTGAGGGACCTAGTGGACAAAAGTATGAAACTTTGACAACATACCTAGTATGATGCGAACGTTCAGAAAGTAAGATCCAGGAGTCTTTGGCCACTCTGACGTCACAACTGACGTCATTTTATTAAAATATCTGAATATGACACTTTTCCCAGCATATAGGATATACGTGTGCACAGTATAGTTATATTAGATCAGAGTTTCCCAAACTTTTTGGGCTATATGTCAATGTAGTGATTCGCGGACCCCAATCTTATGTCGCATTAATTTTCCGCCTAACTAGCGATAAAGGTTAATACAAATACAAAATCGAAATGACAACATCAATGGGAGTTGACAAGCAAACTCGCAATTCAGAGTCTATGAAAAGTCTAAACCGGTATTTTGCCTTTATATTTGTAAAAAATTTCCATGTCAGTATGGATATTAGAAAAATCGGAGAGGGGTCACTGCAGCTGACTACCGGAACACGTTTGACAAATTTATTTCTGCACAATCTTTTGCAACAGGCAATCGCTTTAGCCACTTATTAAGCTAGGCCTAAGGCCAATTCGGAAAAAAATTTAAAACTTCAGAACTTCATAACCTGCTCGGACTACACAGACATACAGGAAGCTAACCGGTAAACAGTTTAGCCTTGTAACTGTACAGCAAACATTCCTGACAAACATACACCGTATAGGATTAATTGTTGCGTCAAAGACGCCGAATACAATTTTTTAGGATAGAGCATCTGCCAAGACGTGCTAATTCATTTTAAATATTTTTCGCTGTTTTATAAGATTATTATTAGACTAACGTTAATAAAAATAATCTATAATCCATTACCTGGACTGCCAGGAATGGAAGATGTCATACTCTGAAGCAGTGAGAAGAACTAGCCAAAATGAAGTGAACATAGAAGAAGAAAAAAAATCTGATAGATAGAAGTAAATGTATGTCGCTCAAATTTCGCACAGAAAATGGAAGGTCATTGAAAAGAGAAGACATTTGGGAATTTTTTGAAAATAATCAAATAATGTTCAGTATTGTTGAAGGTTTTCTGATGACTTCAAGAACTACAGTTGATATAACTTTCAAATCCAGGTTGACAGCAGTTAATGTTGATAAAAAATTATGGGAAAAGAAGAAAATAGGAGCAGAAAACAGGCCATTACACCGGTTATATGTTCCTGAAAATGTTGCAGTATTTGTACATCAAGTGCCTATCCCCATGAAGGATGCAGAAATAAAAGATCACTTTGAAAACAGTCATGGTCCGATATCAGATATCTTTCAGTTACAGGACAAACATGGCATGAAAAATGGAGTAAGAAGATTTTTTGTGAAAAAAAGAAAACTGATTGAAAAACCGATAAAAAGCTATACCAAAATAAAAGGTCAAAATTTATTTGTAAAATATTGGGGACAAAAACCAACCTGTAGGAAATGTGGAGAAACTAATCACATAGCAAAGGATTGTCCAATGGGACTGAAACCGACATCAACAGATGTAATAGAATATCAAAAAGGAACAGAAGAATTATATTCTGAAAAAACGTTAGAAAAGTTAACGGATGAAACCAACATTGCTGAAAAAGAAATTGAGGAAATCATTGAAGATGTATCAAACTCGATAGAAAAAGAACAAAAACAAACAACAGATGAATTTGAACAACAAATCATACCAACACAAAGTACACCATATGAGAATAATAGATTTGAAACATTAGAAAATCCTGAATCAAAAATCACGAAAAAGAAAACAATTTGTCAACCAGAATTTTTTGGAAACTTATCAGAAATAAGTGAAACTGAAAATGATGAAAAATAACGAAAAAAAAAAAAAGTGCAGGTGGCGAAAGTGAAGATCGTCCTGAAACAAGTTCGCTATCAATAACATCCAGTTGCGAAAGAACAATTCCATATCTACTAAGAAGTCGAACGCATGAAAAAAGTATAAGAACAGCTAGAAAAAAAAAATGGTAGTACAAGGAGAACATCACCAAAAAAAGTGAAAATCGTTTCAGTAAATGAGGCAGCAGAAAATCATTGAAAAAATGATAGAGTAGTATAAAGCAAAATAAGCAAACAAAGTTTGAAAAAAAAAAAACAATAAACATGGTTATTTATATCACTATTTTGACTATTAACGTAAATGGAATCAGAGATAACGAAAAAAAAAGAAATATTTTTCGGGAAATATCGAAGCAAAAAGCTGACATCATACTAGTACAAGAAACACACTGCACACCTGAGGTAGAAATAAAATGGTCAATAGAATGGAAATGGGGCAAAAGTATATGGAACTGTGGCAATTCAAATTCTAGAGGGGTAGCAATACTGACAAAAGCAAAACTAGCAAATACTCAATTTGAAAACGTAAAATGGGACAAAGAAGGTAGAATTATAGCTCTTGATATAAATATTTATGGAGACCGATGTCATTTAGTAAACGTTTACGCACCATGCAGAACAAATACAACGACACAAGATAATTTTTATGATAATTTATATACATTTGTAAACTCACAATACAATATTATACTAGGTGGAGATACAAACTGCGTTCAAGATATAAAACGTGACAGGTCACAACCATCAAAAAGACCAAGAAAAGAATACATATCTGAATCTTTAAATGAACTTGTGGATTGCTTTGAACTGAAAGATGCAATAGAATTAACTCAGAACGACGTTCCATTTTTTACATGGAGGAACAATCTGGTGCAGGCTAGACTGGACCGTATTTACTTGTCAGAAAAAGGCTGCAATGTAACAGAATTCAATTGTAACCCAACATGTTATTCAGACCACGATATGTTCTCAGTTGAAATACAAATATGCAAAAATGTTGAAGAAAGAGGAAATGGATTTTGGAAAAACAATGCAAAAATATATGAAAACCAAAATTTTATTGATGAACTTAAAAGTAAGTGGATGAATTGGAAAACTTTGATGTTCCTTTTTCAGACAAAAACACAATGGTGGCTGGAAATAAAAAAAATAAGATAAAAAGACCTGATAATATGTCATTCTGTAAAAATAAACAAAGAAAGAGAGAAAGATTATGAGAGAGATTTCAAACAATTACAAAAACTGAAAGAAAGACTTGATAATGGAGAAAGAGTTTTAACACAGTTCCACAATCTGAAAAGCGATTTGATAAAGAAACAAAAAGAAAAAGATAGTAAAATAAAAGTACAGAACATGGCAGACTTTTATGACTCCTATGAAAAATGTTCAAAATCCTTTTTCAAAGAACTGAAGAAAAAGCATAAAGAATGCTATATACATAAATTGAGAGACAAAGAAGGAAACGTTAAAACTAAATTGAATGAAAAGATGACAATAGCACAAGAATTTTATCAAGATCTATATTCAAGAAAAGAAAACAACTTGACAATTTAAAATAAATTTCTTGAATGCATACCAGAATCAAAAAAACTAACAGACGAAGATGGAAAAATGTTACAGAGTACTATTTTGATAGAAGAAGTATACGAAGTGATCAAAAGCATGAAGGAAAATAAAACGCCTGGTCCGGATGGTATTAGTACAGAATTTTATAAGAAGTGTTGGGACATAATAAAAACTGATTTTGGTGATGTAATTATAGAAATGTTCGAATCTGGAATAATACCGAAAGAAATCAAGATGGGATATACAACATTAATACCAAAAAATGAAGAAACAAAAGACATGAAAAACTACAGGCCAATATCACTACTGAACAACGATTACAAAATCTTAACGAAAATAATAACAAACAGAATAAAAATTATCATACCAAATATGATTGATGCACATCAAACAGCAGTACCTGGCAGAAAAATCAGCAACACTTTGATGCTAACTAGAAATATATGTGCACAACAGAAAAATAGTCGTGAAAAAACATTACTACTGTCATTGGACTTTAATAAAGCTTTTGATTCTATAGATTTGAAATATTTATATCAGGTTTTAAAAACATTTGGCTTCAAGGATAAAAGTATACAATTGATACAAAACCTTTATGAGGGAGCACAAACAAGAATATTGATGAACGGATACCTCAGTAAGAAAGTTGAAATAGAGAGAGGTGTTCGCCAAGGAGATCCATTGAGCATGTTTATGTTTATCATCGCAATAGAACCACTAATATTGTATGTGAATAACTGCAAAAATATAAGAGGGATTGTAATCCCAGGGAACAAGGAAATAAAAAGTTTAGGCTTTGCAGATGACATAACTATGGCAATTAAAGATGAAGAATCACTGAAATTATTATTGGAAACCATACAGAGATTTGAACTTGCAACGGGAATGACTTTGAATGAAAATAAAAGTAAATTGATGAGACTTGGCATATGGGAAAAAGACAACACAGCTATATCAAAAATTACACAAGTAATACAATTAAAAATACTGAATATTATATTTGCAAATACAGACACAGCTGAAATAAACTGGGAAATATGTATGAACAAAGCCAAAAAACAAATTGATGATATGAAAAATCTGAGACTAACATATGAAGGAAAGTGCTTGCTGGTAAAAGTTAAAATATTACCTCTATTCCTGTATTGTGCCCGTATCTTTCCAATGCCGAAAAATATTGGAAAGCAAATAAATGATATGGTTGTTAAATTTGTGTTTGATGGGAAAAAGAAACTATCAATTGAGACATTATCTAAAGAAAAAGCAATCGGAGGCTTGGATATTATCAATATCCATATCTTTACTATGTGCTTGTATATTATGATTGCATTTGAATATTACCAATTTAGAATGAATAATTTAGAAGACTTATCAAATGGTAGCAACTACGAATTTATAGAAACACACATTGGACTGCAACTGAGTGGAATATTCAACATTCCGACCAATAATAGAAAGACACATAAACTAGTACCACAGCATTATTATAAAGACATCATTGAATTTATTAGATTACACCATTTAAATAAAAAAGACTTGAAAGAAGGAAAACACAGAAATTTGTATTATAAAATTATTAATAATCTACCCTCGGATAGATTAGTTTTTTTACGAGGTGGGAGTATAGAAAATTCGTGTCAATATATACATTGTAAAATTCTGGCTAATTATCTGAAATCTTTCAACTATAAAGTAATGTGGAATCTACTACCAGTTAAAACTCATCCTGTTATTAGAAGAATTGCAGGAAATGAAAGATGTGTTTTATGTAATAAGGAGTCTGAATTTGTTTCCCATTTGTTTTATAGTTGTGAATTTTTTCAAAAAGTTTATGATTATATTGGTAATGTTATTGCAAAAATTATACCTTGTAATATTGTTTGTAACTATTCAACGTGTATTTTATTTGACTTCAATTATATGAAGATATGTCAGATTGAAAGTTCAATAATAGTTTTAATTCTTTCAATCACACGTTACAAAATTCGGATAGAAAGAAATATGTATATTTTTTTTCTGACAAACTTCCCAAAGTGGAAAATGTAATTAAACAAATAAGAACCTCACTACAATCAAGAAAAAACATTGAAAAAAAATAGAATAGAGAAAAAGTTTATTAAAGAGTTAGAAACTATTTGTAACTGTTTGTAATGAGCTACTTCTAAATTACTGTTCAATATCTTTTAGTTGTAATATATAGAATATATATTGCAGTAATTAATTTTGTAAATTTTTCTTTTTATTGAATGCTTAATAATTGATTGTATGTAAATAACATGATCATCGACAAATTGGAATCAAATGATGGAAAAAACGGGATTAAAAACTGAATAATGGAAAAACAAAAACCTGAATACTGAACAAAAATCGTAACTACTTTTTTATTATTATCTTATAACTTGTATTTATCATGCCTAAATTATGGGTGTTCAAAAAAAAAAAAAAAAAAAAAAAAAAAAAATTTTAGGATTGACAAGACCTAACATTCTTTAAATAATTTATTTTAGTAACGAATCACAGCGGCATTCATCTGCGACGGTGGACCTACGGCACCGTATAATGTCAAGCATGTTTTCGCCATTTTGCCATATGATCAGGGACCCCCTGTGCAGTCTTTGCGGACCCCAGTTTGGGAAACCCTGTATTAGATTATATTTGGATGAGGTCCATATTTTAATTGGTAAATTGACAACAACAGCGGATAACGATTTCCGTATATATAGGACTGATTCGAAACATTTTCACTATGAATCTATGCCAGGATGAGGTACGCTTGCGATTAATTCCGTATATCCCTTCGCAGCCGTAGATGCGGTAAACAGAAGTTCTACCTTTAAGATATCTCATCAAGCACTTTTGGGTAAAATAAGTATTGGTACGAAACGGCATTTCCAAAGCGTTCCTAACTGGCCGACAAGAAGCTTTTCACGGATATCTAAAGTCTAAAAAGCTAGTCCTAATTCTATTTCTAGGCTGGTTTTCTATTGTCCGGGGCGGATACCATTCACTGCACTGTGCTATAACGGTTCAGTTCTGCCTGGGATTTTTTCTACTTACAGTGCAGTTGTGGGTACTACATTTGTATTAGTTTTTGCCATCAAGTGGTCGTTATTCAGTCCATTTAAGGCGCTGCTTTCGATCTTGCTCAGAGCGAGCAGTAACAAAAAAAGCACAACCAACATTTCTAAGTGCATTTCCAGGCGCCCGGTTAGATCAACCGGTAAAGCGTCGGGGACACCCCTTGAACCAATCGTCTCCAACGCGATTTTACGAGAGGTCTTCTAGACGCCTCGTCGGCAAGGGTGGCAGTACGGTACGGTACGAAATTTTTATCGTACTTCGAACCAGCAAAATAATTTCGTACCGAACTTCGTACCGTACCTTTCGAAAATTTTTCGTACCGTACCGTACGATATTATTTTTTTCGTACATCGTACCGAACTTCGTACCAGTACGAAATTAAGTTCGATTAATATTTTTCATTTATCGTACTAAATTTCGTACCAGTGCGAAAACAGGTACGATTCGCTGGGCAGCAATTTCGTACCGTACCAACTACCAATGTCCATATAAGCTTTATTTGTAAGATCTGGCCACCGCAAGAAACGTACCAACATCTTACTATAAAGTGATGCAGTTTTATGCTATCTGGTTTAAAATCCAGGACAGTAAAACATGGGCGTAACTAAGCATATGTCACCCCAATATCATTGTTCACATTGCGCAGCTTATATATATCTTTACATTCTGATGTTTCTGCTCTGATAATTCTAAGTGTCAGAGTACAAACAAAACATAATAGCGTTGGTTACTGGTTAACTTAGTTGGTGAGGGGGAGAGAGTTTTTAATTTAATTTCCATAAAATTTCCGCACGCCTGCGTTGCGCAATATTTTCCCCGATTAATTTTGTATATTTCGTAGCATTTAGCTTTTAAAGTTAGAATTTTTATTCAATTTTACAAAAATTTCAGCGAGCTTCCGGCGCGAAGATGCATTTTCCTGTCTGGTAATGTTTATTTCACTCTTAAAACATGTATTTTTGTTTCGTTCTCGATAAAATCTTGCGCGCCTCCGGCACCCTGATCTTTTTTTAAATTTGAAAGCCTATGTTTGCATGTTGAAAAAAATATACTACCACTAAATTATTTTCTGGATCCGCCGTTGTAGTCGGCATATTCGGGCAGTGCTTCCTTTGCCATTGTGAATTTTAAATAAAAACAGGTCAAAGCACATCGGCGATGCTAACGATATATTCAGAAACTACATCGTGATTTTTAGTATTGTGAATGCTGCTTATCTTCTCGATTTTAATTGGGCTATCACAACTTTCGTTATTACAGAAAATGCATTCAGATTAAGACGTCATAAATCAGCGGTCTATATGTATTTCCACGCAATCACAAATTTTTACGCCACTGCAGTAAAACCGAAATACGACATAGCTCATCTAATCAGCTCAAGTGAATCCGTTGCATTTTTATTACCATACCTGCGCCGCTTTCAATAACTTTAAAATTTCCCTTTAGTTTTAAAATTCTTTGATAGACGCAATTTATATTATCAGCGCCCTGTTATGAAACGGCATAGATGTTAAATGAAATTATTTTTTTGAATTCATTTGAGAAAAATAAAGTGTAATGCGAAGGTACGAAAAAGAGTACGGTACGGTACGAAATATATACCGAACTTCGTACCGTACCGTACCAAGTACGAAAATTGAAAAATGAATCGTACCGTACTATCGTACCGGAAAATTCAATCGTACCGTACCGTACCGTACTGCCAGCCTTGCTCGTCGGTCCCAATAAATTGATCTAGTCCCCCTTTTTCTTTTACTATTACGTGATTTTGTAAAATATACTTTGCAGTCTTCAATAACCAGTCTTTTTATTGCTAACATAACATGAAACGATTACATTCAGCGATATTTCGCTTTAGACGAAAAAACAAACTGGATTATAGGGCTTCTTCCACTGTGGCACCCCACTCTTCAAATGTTAAAACGAATTTGTCACGTGTCTTCACGAAAGGGCAATATTTATGTTGGGAATTAGATATGTTGTGTAATGTAAGTATTTGGGTTACATTTCTATGATGATGATAAATCAAACAGGTTTCGCAAAGCAATATCATGGCTACATAACACGAAGATAATTAAATCCCAAAGAACAATATTTTAATAAATAAACGAGGAATTGAATTCGTAGTGATAAACTATGCTAAAGTGGTCAAATGCTCCTCAAAACTGGTTGGGGAGCGAATATCCTGACAGTTCCAAATCTCCCCTCAATTTTGAGGGTGGGTGCAAGATGGGAATACACATCCCTAATCGCCTTGACGTACCAGTAGATTGGTAACCGGTGAGAGATGAAAAAATATATATATGTGAGAGCTTTGCTTAATGCATCTCCAGTTCGCAGTGGTTCATGCGCCGCTTCCTTATTCAACCATGTTTATGCACAGGAAAAATTAAATGTTTATCCAACACCTTCGCAACCAATTCAAAACTAGTGTTTGCAACAGAGGTTGCAATTCGCCAAATCATATCATCAACTTCCCTCTCCCAGAGAATAAAAATAGAATCCTATGCCAAGAATCTGGATTAAGTGGGAAAACGCCAAATTTTCACGCGCTTTGATTCAACCCTCATTTAGCCAAAACTTTAATAAGTATTCATTATTGCATCATCTTTTTCAAGCCTAAATTCGCAGAACGCCCAACCCAAACCCTCAACATTGTTCTTGCGGCTTCCATGTCAATTATGCCGGGATGCTCAGCTTTAAGCACGCTCCCTATAAACTAATTTCAACACACCAAAATACATCGCAAAACCTGGCGACGGCACCCAATACATTTTTCCCACAGTTCCCATTTTTCCCAAAAACAATCTGACAAGACATTTCAAGCAACCTTGTGTTACCACTCATAAACTTGTGGTGCCGGTACAAATAGTATCTTGGCGATGGCCATCATTTGCTGCACTTCTCGTTCTGATTTGCTTCTGATTTCATATCTTTCTGATTCTACCTGCACATCCAAGTGTGCTGAACTTCATTTTAAGAAGTTGACCATCTCATTCTAAATGAAAAAATTTTAAATATATTTCTCAGTATTCACAAATGTACATTTATGAAATCACAGTGTCATCATATTTGTCTTTTTCCACCACTATGCTAGTACTATGGAATGCCCAGTAGTTAAAAATTTGATTTAAGAGTAAGAGATTTAAATACGATACCGACCATTGAATATCGTTGGCATAATTCTCAATTATTCAGTTTAACCCCAAGCAACCACAAAACCAGGAGACCTCAAAGACCTCTTAAACTCATACGTGCTCCAGTTACTTTGATCACCACCAAAATATTTTCATAAACATAAATAGTCACACTGCATGTTACCTTTGCTCTGGAAATACTAAACTTACACTCCTATCCTTAAAAACTTTACAAACGTTGAAACAAATCTCATCTGTTTTCTATTCCTACCTGAACACTCTGCTCATCATATCCCCTTTCCTCGTACACCAACAATGCAACCAGTGGAGTAGTTGAAGTCCTGTCATTGTCTTCAACAACGTGTACAGAGTCTGGGAAAGTGTTCACCAGTTAAAGAATTGCTACCTCAGATAACTCAGAAATCTATTTCAACAATTATAAGGTGTCCCACATGGACACATGGAATGGAAGTCTAAACCAGCTTTAAATTACTTACATTGTGACAAGAAGAATTAGTCAAAATAGTATATGCAATCAGTGAAGCCATGAGTGCTTGCCAAAATATTCTATCATTCAAGTTGCTGCTTATATAACACAGTGAGACAATATTTACCTTCACTGGAAAAACTGTTTTTCATTCTAGCAGAGGCACCAACTATCAAATTGTCCAAAGTTCTGTAACAACAAAAACATACCGAGAAAGTAAAAAAGAACTTTTTGAAATAATCTTGAAGACGAGAAGTTGAGTGATTCCGATTCATCTTTTTGTCAACAATTTGGCTGTCAGTATCACCTATTAGGTAATCAGCAACACCACCGCTTAGGGCACTTTTAAATTCAAGATTTGAATTCATGTCCGATTTGGACGAATTTTGAAAAATTTGTGTCAAAATGCTCAAGTGGGAACCCTAAGGTTGGCAGAATCTTGATTTTGTTCGTGTATCCATAATGCTCATCTCATTTTTTTTTTCAAGTGACCAATAAGCTTCCAAATCATCGGAACTGCTATTTCATAGCAGTGTTGATGATTTTGAATCTTTTTGAAGAATTGATATCATATCTGACATTCAAAAAAGACATTTTAATATATTGCCCATTTGCTAAATCTTCTTCAGATAGAAACATTTTCTTCAGGTGTCCGAGCAGCAGAGTACCTGCCAGTCTGTCTTAAACTTAAACAATTTGTCTAATAAAGCCCCATTTTCTGTACAAATACTTAAATAGACAACCCAAGGAGCCGTCTTGAAACTGCAGAAGGCAAAATTTAAACAAATTGAAGGATATTTATAATTTAATTTTAGAGTTGTAACTTTATCGAAATACCAGCATGATTGGATCAACAACATATATAAGAACTTTCAGAAAAAAAAAGACTTACTGTCTATGCTTTATGTAAGGATCCAAAAGAGACATTTGGCCACCGTTCTTCTCCGGCTGCAGCGGATCCACTGGGAATCGACAACCTTTTCCTATGTTTTTTCTATAATTGGTTCATAAACTAGCCCATCTTGTTTTGGACTGTTCCACTATAAAAGTATATGTCAAATTTGCATAAAAATTTCATTGCTGAACTCGGCCTATCTAGATTTTTATATTGAATCTATCAACCAGCTTTAGATGAAAAAAAAAAAAAAAAACAATGAAAATAAACCAATACCATTTTTCATTTTGTACTTTTGAAACTAAGATAAATGTGGAGCAAAATCAACTCACTGGTTTACGGTAAAAACTTACACATGCCATTCACTTCATTTTCCAGACTCATCCATAATCGCTCCGTAATATCCCTGTTTTTATGATTTCTGTGGTACTGGTTGAATGTTGGTTCATTATTCGAAACAGCAGCAATACTGAATAAGGCGAGCATTAAAATCCATACAGGTAAATAATAACCAGTATCTGCAAAGAAAACAAGAAAATTCCTGATCATTAGAAATGTTATTACAACCTTGATCCACTGGCATATTCAGAATATTGAATAGAAGGTAAAATAAACTAATATCCAGATACCGATATGCAATAGGTTAAAACCTGAACTATTGATACTATATACACCAGTGGCTATACTGTATAGATAAATGAACGGTTAATATTATTAGGATATTGCTGTGTATTGAACAATGGTCAAAGACACTTTATCCAACTCACTTTATTGAAACAGATAAAATCTTGATTATGACTGATAACATCATAGAAACATTAGCAATCTGCATTCATTCTCAGCGTCAGTAAAACCAAGAAAGCGAATCTTCCTAGTCCAAGTGCAGCATAATTAAATAGAATAACAAGAGTTTAATATAGGTACCCAAGCATATACCACATTTCCCTCTCACACAAAAAAGTACTTAGTAACATAAGGAAATCATCAGCACAGGCAAGTAACAACAAAATCACATATGATAATCCCTATGCCATTTGGGAGGTTTTCGATTTCGTCTGCTACTGCTCGGTGAATTAGTATGAGCAGACGCAGCAGAATCATGACTAGCAATTGGATCAGAAGAAATTGGCTTAGTTACAGTAGGTAAAATTTGAGAAGTATCAATATCAGTAGCATGATAACATGGAGAAATTTTAGATTGGTTCCATCTACGACCATCACTAGTAGAATATGTAGCAAGACCAAAACACCAGTAATTTGAACAGGATTCCAAATTTCATTTGACCTTTAGAAACATGACCTGGTTTTCTAATTTGTATAAAATCACCAACATTAAGATCAAGTTGTTTCGCACCACGTTTTTCATCACTGTACGATTTACTAGCAATTTGCTTTTGAGCAACATGATTTTAAACTTGTTCACCAGACCAATTTTTCATAGTATTATGTATACCAGCAACATCAAGACCAGTACGCATCTGTCGGCTATGCAAAAAAAGAGACAGAGAAAAATTAGTGGTAGCACGCTTAGTACTTCGATATACATATAAAAAACTTTGAACACAAATTTTTAAAGATCTGTTAATCAAAATAGCAGTTCTCACAGCATTGCTAAAAACAGCATTAAAACGTTCAATTTCACCAGAAGCTTGAGGATAACACAATGAAGAATAGCAGTGTTTAATATTTCGTTTGCGTAAAATTCTTCAAACATGTAAGAAGTAAATTGAACTCCATTGTCAGTTGCTATCTCAGAACAATAAGCTTCACGACTAAAAACATTTTTAAAAAATTGTATCACAGTAGGTGTATCAACTTTAGAAGTAAACATGACTTCAGGCCATTTCGAATAATAATCAATCAATGTGATAGCAAATTGGTACTCGACTGGAGCTAGGACCAACAATATCAATAGCAAGTTTTTCCCATGGCTCTTTGGGTAAAGGAAGAGGTTTTAAAGGAGCAAACACAGTTTTGGCAGATTTATCATGATTTTTGCAAACAGAGCCATTACGTATTATGGCTTCAACTTGAGAATCCAAACTTTTCCACCAATATAAATCACGTAATCGTTGCTTTGTACGAACCTTGATGGGACATATGAGCAAGATTAATCAATTTCAATGCAAGGATATTGGGCACAAGTATACGTTCACCACGTTAAATCAATTCTTTGAAAATAGTAAGCTCATCATGTACATTGTAAAAATTTTGTAATTCAGGTTCACACTTCTTTTTGTGTGGCCAATCATTGCAAATATATTGTTTCAATTTTTGTAAAGTAGCATCATTATAAGTAGCATTTTGTAATTCATGCAATGAAACACTTAAATCAGAATCATCAGTAGACAGAAAATTACACACAATATCATTGTCATCGGAATCAGCATTATCAGTATTTGACAAAGGCAGTTTGGAAAGAGCATCAACAAATTTATTTTGATCTCCTGGTTTGTACACCCCTATATAATTGTAATGCAGTAATCTAGCATTCCAACGAGCAATTCTCACGGGCTGTCTACCCATACCCTTGGACATAAGTTAAGTTGTAAGAGCTTGGTGATCAGTACGCTATTCAAATTTTCGACCCCATACGTAAGTATGAAATTTCTCACAAGCCCAGACACAAGCTAGAGCTTCGCGTTCGCCAACAAAGTACTTTTTCTTGTGCTCAGTATGTGTTCTTGATGCGCAAGCAATTATTTGTTCAGTACCATGAATAGCAGTTTGACTTAAAATTGCACCAAGACCATAACCTGAAGCATCTGTTGTTATACAAGTAGGTAAATTAGGATCATAATAAGCAAGTGTAATATGATCGGAAATTAATATTTTCATCTTCTCAAAACTTGTTTGAACATTTGCATCCCAGCAAAAATTTACATCTTTTCGTAAAAGACGTAGCATTGGTTCAACTATAGTAGCATAATCAGGACAGAACTTAGAATAATAACAAACTAAACCAAGAAGAGAACGTAACGAGGTATTATCGTGGGGAGACGGAGCATCAAGTATAGCAGTAGATAACTTAGGATGTGGTAATAATTCATTAGAAGTAGGACATCACCAAAAAACTCAATTTTATCAACATTGAATCTGCATTTATCATTCAACTTTATGCCAACCTTCATGAAACATTGCAAAACAGCATGTAAATTAGCATCATGTTCGGCTTTAGTTTTACCCCAAACAATAACATCATCAAGAATACATTTTGCGCCATTAGTACCATTCAAAATAGTAGCCATCATCTTTTGAAATGCACTAGGAACAGAGGAAATACCAAAACAACAACGTTTGTAACGAATTCCATCATGTGAAACAAAACCAGTTAAATCTCTACTATACTCAAGCAATTCCAATTGATAATAAGAATTAGCAAGATCAAGACAAGAAAAATATTTGGCACCATGCATTTCACTAAAAATTTCAACAGAAGGCAAAGAATATTTATCAGTGACAATATATTCATTGACTTTCCGTAAATCAACACATAAACGTATTTTGCCAGACTTTTTACGAACACCAACCAAAGAAGAAATAAATTCAGGAGAATCAATCTTTTCAATAATATCTGCCGTTTCAAGTCGCTTTAGCTCATTTGAAACGTCTTCTCGTATGGCAAAAGGTAAAGCGTCTCAATTTCTGTTGCACAGGCTTGACATTTGATTTCAATTTAGGTTTATGAACAAAACCTTTGATAGGATCAGTAACAGGTTCAAAACAAATGGCATATTTATAAAATTCAGGTCCAAGACCTTTTGGCATATTAACAAAATTTGTACTAGTAAGCATTACAGACATATAGACAGCAACAATTTTCATACCAAGTTTATGCAATAAATCACGACCAAGTAAAGAAGTTCCTTCTTCTGTGACATAAATAATAGTTTTACAATATGTATCGTTGTATCTAATATTAGCAGAAAAACAAGTAAAGTTATCTTGTTTTTAGAATATGAAGTAAGATTCATTTTCGGACACATCAATTTTTCAGAAGCAAAGTATTTATTGTAAACATTTTTAGACAGTAATGTAACAGGACTTCCAGTATCAACAAGCATTGTGAATTTAACTCCATTTATGCACAATTTTGCGTAAAAACCATTTGTAGTGGCAGAAGTATTGACTGTTAACACAGTATTTGCATTATCGTTTGAATGATCTATATGTTGTACAGAAGCACTTTTGCAAACCTTTTCGAAATGTCCAACTTTTCTACATTTACGGCATGTAGCGCGTTTAGCTTTGCAATTCGGATTGTTTGCGAGATGAAATTTTGATCCACAGCGAAAACAGGACTTATCACTAGTAGTAGAACGGAATTGGAATTTTGTAGATCGCTTGAACTTCATATTGTTTACAGTAGAATCATTTGAAAAACTAGAAAGAGATTTTGCATCCCGTAAAGCTTTCTCAACTTGTCTAGCAATTTCAAGTGTTTTATTCAACGTAGGACTATTTTCCATCAGAATTTTTTCACGAATTTTATTATTCAGCATTTTCTCAATCAATTGATCACGAATCCTTTCATCCGCATCAGTAAATTCACAGAATGTAGACAACTCTCGTAAGGCAGCAACAAAGTCATCAATAGATTCACCTGGAATCTGTGAACGTTGTCCAAATTTATATCTTTCAGCAGCAATACAGCAGGTTGGAAATAACTTTCAAGTACTTTTATTGCTTTAGTATATTCGTCATCATCTTCATTGAATGTGACTGTATCAGCAGGTAATTTTGAATAAATATTGTAACCGGCAACACCCAATCTCGAGAGTAAAATGGCTTTTTTTCTTGTTACAGTATAAGTATTCGCATTGGATGCAATCATGTAGTTCTGAAATATTGCAATCCATTGTTTCCAAGGTACAGGAGGTTTACCTGGATTTGGAAGAAATTCCGCAGGAGCAGGTAGTCTATCAGTCATCTTCAGAGTCAAGTAGAGGCAGAAAAAGGGTCTCATGAAGTTTAGTGCCATATATCCGATTATCATAAAAATTTCCATGTTGCAAGCGACTCATCCTAACCCGGGAGACAATGCCAGATGCTTGCAGCATTGGCGCCCCCTAGTTAGGATGAGAATATTCTGCCAGTTTTGATTTTAATGACATTCGGGAATAAGGTACTAAACTTCACTAGACCCCAGAAAAAATAAGCACAAGCTAATATCAGTTCAGAAAGAGTGTACAGTGGTTCTAAGTAGGCTAGGTCTTCAGCGTGTTAGGCTAGGCTAGCAAACAAATCAGCAAGGTTGCAGAGTAGACTGTCACACGTAAATTCTTCAAAATTTTAGCATTTGAGCACCTCGTCGCCATAAATGTTGTGTATTGAATAATAGTCAAAGACAGCTTATTCATATAAATTTATTGAAACAGATAAAAGCTTGATTATGACTGATATCATAAATCTAATATAGGTATTCGAGCATATACCACACTATGGTTGTGTTTCTTTAATATTAGTTCTTTTACAGAGAATTTTACTGAAATTTTCGAAAAAAATTTAAACTTAAGGATGTACTTCGAGTATATTCGAAGGCATTTGTGATGAACATCGGTATCGGCAAAAAATGGTATCAGTATATCTCTGATTAAAATATGAAATCATGGTGGCTGAGACCAAAGATCTCGTTGAGTATAAGAATATTCGTGTGAGAGAACTTTTGCGAAGTTTCGAAATGTTTTCTGTGATCATGGGGATAAACTTGGTCGCGCTACTCCATTTAAACATAGAATCTGAACTACTTTCGTCGTTCAGTCAGGGAATCAATTGCCTTATCGTATGTCATGCGCGAAAATGCAGATTGCTGAAAAACCCATTGATGAAACGTTGGCTCCAAGTATGTATTATTCTCCTGTATGGCTTTCTTCTAAAAGGGAGGAACTTGTCATTTCTGTGTTAGCTACAGAAAGTTAAATGCAATTACAGTTACATGCTGAAGCGCTTCCACAAATCGAAACAATTCTTGGTTTTTTACACGGAGCGAAGTGGATTTTTGGTCTATCTCTTAAAGTGGCTACTGGCAGCTCCAAATTGATTCTTGTAATCGTGAAAAGACTGCATTCTTTATTCTCTCAAAAAGTGATATTTTCTGCAGGTGTGTTGCGTTCACGGATAATTTCATGGGGTAAAAATTTGTTCTCCTAGAGTGGCTAGAGCAAAACCCTTATCCCCGCACTTCCAAGACGGAGAAATTTCTGAACAGTATTAAATTTAGACTTGTTCACTTTAAAAATTCTGAGAGACATGTGCTTTAAAATATTTTTTCGAGGATATTTAGAATTAAACTCATAATTCCATGTGTTTAAAAACATCCAACTTTTTCGCAGCCGGATATAATATAAAAAGTGCAATTAGTGCTGTGCAGTTTTTATCTTGTGTTTAACAAGAATTGCATTCATCGAAAGAACTATTTATTTAAAACCGTTTGCTATACTATCTAAAAATAAGCAATGCCGCTTTCGGTATTTTCTTATCAATGGCAGACACACCCGCAGGACAAACTGCAGTAAATACGTCATACTGTGCAATCAGCAAAAAATGGGTTATAATAATTTTTCTCACGGTAGATAGCTGACTAGTCAAAAAAAGTCAAAGGAATGTCGGGCATGAAATCCAAATGGAGTTATATGAAAACAAATTAATCAAACAATTCTATACTTCTTTTCGTCGACTGTAACGTTTTGAATGGAATGATTCGAGAGAGAACAGCTTTGTTATGAACAATGTTTATATTTTTCCAGAAATATTTGCGCAGATTTGCAGTTTGAGTATTTGTGTTTCAAAAACCTCCTTTATCTCAATTTAGCCAACTCGGTTTTGATATTTTTGCAGTCGTTTTGAGCCCCTTCGAACAGTTTTTTATATGTTACGCCCACGTCACTGTGGTAACTTTGAAAATGGCGATCTCTAATAACAATGGCAGACAATGGCATCTTCCGCTCAAAATCCACGAAGCTCAGCGGAGTTTTATTCGATAGGATTGAAAAATATTCGATATCTTGTTTTTGATTTTACTGGTTTACTGGATTTGTTTGTTTCAGTGCGTTTGTTATAGTGTATTTCTTTCCGGATCAGGTAAAAAACAGCGATATCCGACAAAGCGGACAGGATTAGCATAGCTTTGGATTAATGTGCTGATTTGCCATTATGCATTCATAAAAATTGACATAACGGTCGCCAATCTATCTCAGGTCTTTATGATATCAGACAGAGTGAGGAAGAGATTTATTAAAATTTTGTCTACCAATAAACGAGGTGTTAGCAAAAAAATTTCGAGTTGGTATGTTACTGGGTTGTATAGGCTGAATACCGGTACAGTGGGCGAATAAAAGACACTAACCTTGGATTGACATAGATAGCGTAAAGTAAAATACTTGGACATAAATAGGTTACTAGAAGGAAACTATCATTTTAACAACCGCTATAAAAATACAAAATACAGTATAGACTCAGGACTATAGGAAACTTCAATCTTGAATATAAGGACATACTCGTGTAACGTGAGGTTGTTGCAAACAAACTACCATACCAGGACATACCGGTAAGCTGTTGGGTTGGCATGAAACAAACATTGTATCTTAACTGATGCGGGTGTGTCACAAACAAGTACCGGTAGCAAACAGTACCCATTTCTTGAACCAAAGAGAAGAGTGGCTTCACCAAGACAGTATGTCAAACTCTTCATTTTCTTTGGGTGTCGAAAATAAATTCCACCATCTGTGTCAGTGACTCAGCAATGTCGAAATTATGAGTTTTAATTCCGGCCTAGTCAGTTGCAGCTGATTCGGTATACGAAGAACAGGAATGACAGTGTCGGATGATACGTCAAAAAATAGTTAATATATTGTAGTTAATATATAACTATTGTCAAAATTATATTTTCATTGTTATATCTGGCATCCCTTATCATTCGATGTTTTGATTTACCTGCATTCCATATTTGGAAGTATCGAAAAGTATTGCGTCTGACTTAGCTTTGTTTTTGTTCAGAAAGGCTGTAGTAGCTAGTATGCATATTTCCCCTGTGTTTAATTGTATTGTTCATCTATTATTATTGTTTAATTAGGATAGCGAGTATCTCTCGAATGAGTTGATTAGTAATTGGTTTCGATAGCTTGAATCTATATATTTCAAATGCAACAAAGGTGTCCTGCCACTTTATTAAGGCCTATTCGGGATATCGTGATTGCCGAAATACGGGATACCAGAATACGTCAGTCATTAAAGCAGGACGGGGAACATCGGACACATAAAAGATTCAAGAGATACGTATTAAGTTTTTATAACTTGAAATGGACATATTTCGGAATTTCACAACTTGTCAGACTTAGGCACTACAATCGACAGCTCGATTGCACGCTTCAATGATCATCTCAAGACTGCCGAACTAGAAATAATCTGCAAGTTCAAAGAGGCAGTGAATTTGCTGGTGACAGTCCCCGCCAAGGACCGATGAGAAGTACAGCGAAGAAAACCTAAAATCCACTGCTACTTAGCTGCCTACATCATCTGAAAGAGGTAGTAGAATCACTTCGAAGTTCTATACTCATAGTAATGCTACACAAAGAGAATTAGCCAAAGTTGAGGTGAATTTGTAGAGGCCGAGGCAATGCTTAAAAGCTACAATATTAGCGATCTCCTGAAGTTTCTGGCAGTTTCCACCGTCTCCTGGCAGTTTCTCCTCTATTTCTGGACATATAAAGTCTGCAAGAATAACACCTGATTTAAAACAAGAATATCCTACCACGGCTGCCCATGGGCCAGCTATTTTTTCATCTGTAAACACATCGGCTCAAACACAGCTAAATCCTGAAGTGCCTGTGTTTAGTCAAACACCAATTGTGAATATCTGATCTGAAGTCCCAGAGAATACATTTGTACATACCAATAAACCTAACCTGCATATTAAAGCATTCATTTTCTGCGTCTCATCCTACACAGCTAACGATGCTGCCTGAGCGCCATTGGTCTGATGTGATGTGTTCAATGAAAAAAGGGTTCGATTTGCAAACCATTAACAGAGATCCCTTCAATTGCGACCTTCTTGACTATCACCGTTTTGTTAACCGATTCGATAATGCATTTGATCAATCGGACGCAGACCCAAGCGAGAAGCATTCACCAAAAACCAGGTTCAACAAAACGATTTCATTCTGTCCTGGAAAAGCTCGTATCGTTTTGGAAAGTGTGCGCTTTGGTAAACAGGTTGAATATGTATATCAGGAAGCTAGAAAAATCTTTCGATATTTATGGTCGACCTGCATATGTCGAGGGAGCATTTGTCAAAGAACTAACTGCCGATCGACATATTGATACTAATGACATAACAACATTGGTTGATTCCTCGGATCAATTACTATCTGTTACCCAAATTCTATCTCAATGCTATAAATCCAGTTGATTCTACTGGTGTTCTCTACAACATTCTCAGAAGATTCCCTGTACCGTTCTTCCCGAGGTTTCTTTCACAACAAAAATAAATCATGTCACAAGGCAAAGAGCCAAAAGTTGTTGCCTTCGTTAAAGGTGAAGCTGACATTGCACGTCTGCCAATAACTCAATTTATACATGCACTATGTAAGCTTAAAACTTCCCATGTAAGGCATAAGACTGACGTCCGTGCCTCTGCCACTGATGCCACAGTTCGAAACTAGCATGTTGCAAAGACAAACATGATGTCAGAACGGTCTGCTGTCTCCTCCTGTATCCGGTGTGATGGTCAACATCCTTTCTGCCGCTGTGTAGCCTTCTGAAAAGAAAACTGCAGATGATCGCAAGAAGTTTGTTCGAGAAAAGTTTTTGTGTTTCAATTTCCTCCAATCAAGTCATCAATAACGCTCGTGCCCTTTGACACAGCAGTGTCGAATGCCTAAGTGTGACATGGCACATCACACGTTATTGCATGATGCAGTATTTGAACATGAGCAAAGTATTAACAGTGCAGTTGACATAAATGCAACTAGCACAAAATACCCCGCGCGGCTCTCTGTCATACCTATAATTGTAACCTGTCCTAAAACACAAATCGTTGTTTCTGATGCATTTCTTGATTCTGGTGCTAGCACTTCATTGTGAACAATTTGTTTAATTAACAAATTGGGTGTTAAAGGTGATCCCATTATGTGTAAAATTAAAACTGACATAGGCACAGATGATAGCCATTGCCAGTTGATTTCTGTTAACGTTAAAGGCCTTGAGCAGAATACCACAGTTTCTCTCAAAGAAATATAGGGAACTGGCCATTTTCCTGATGTTGCTTCAAGTATGCCTATTGTTGAAACCATTAAGCAGTGTCCTCATCTGAGTGATCTCAATTTAGCCACAATTGATTGTTCAGATGTGGATGTGCTTATTGCACAAGATATTTTGTTTATTTACCCTCCAATTGAACTTCGCCCATCTAGGGATGATTTTCCCTGGTGCACATTTTTCTGTTTCTGGTTGCTGTATTTCTGGTCCTGACAAAACCATGAAAAAGGTGCCAGATAGGTAAAGTGTTTCTTTTGCTATTTCTGCTAGTTTTTTTTGCATGAAATTGCGACTCGTAATGAAACAAATGTAGAATCCATCATAATGTGTATTTTGAGAAATATGTATGTGGATGGAAATGATGATTCTATTAAAAAATATATTTCTGTTGCTAAACAATTATGCCCTTTACTTGAATCCGGGTGCTTTCACCTAACCAGATTTGTTAGTAATAACAATGAAATTTGAAGCCAGATACTAGATTTAGATCTTGGTGTTTCTCAGGATGACCGTCATTTAGGGGTAATTTGGAATATTTTATCAGATTGTATTGAAATCCGCAACCAGATCCTGCCGGAGGATCACCTGTAAATGATGACAAACTCTGCTCTCGACGGTGTAAATGGACAAGTTCACTTGCTGAGCTTGTTCATTTATTCTTTCCGAGATGCTGCAAGCCCCGTGGATTTAAACCTACTCGTACTAGTTTTGTTGATGCCAGTAGTTCTGGCTATAGTGCTTGCTTATATTTCAGTTTTGAAAATGCTGAAGGCGATACACATGTGTCTTTCGTGAAAGGCATTTCTAGAGTTATCCCTAAAAAAGACTATTCCAAGACTAGAACCAACAGCTGCAGTATCAGCAACCATGCTTGTCTGTGACTCAAAGTTAGTAAAGAGTATACTACTGATTCAGTTCATTATTGGACATAAAGTAGTTCTGTTTCGCAATTTATTAATTCCACTTCTATTCGTTTTCACACCTTTGTGCACCAAAGGTTGCTGAAAATTCATGTGCTTTCACAGCCAAATCAATGGCATTATGTAAAGTCCGCCAGAAACCCTGACATTGAATCAGATATTGGATCAGGAGGCTTGATGCCTGATAAATGGCACAAGGCCAACATATGGTTTTATGGAGCTGATTTTTTGTTGAAAAGTACTCAATCACAGCCATTCTGGACCTTTTACCTTAATCTGATTTCAATGAACCTGTTATTACGCAAGAAATTCTTTCATATACTGCTTATTATTTTTCTCTGTTACATGATTTTTTGCATCGACTTTCCTCCAGGCTACTACGCGCAACTGCCTGGCTCCTGAGAGCTCTTTCATTTCTTTGTTGGAAAATTAAATGTTCTTCTAATGATAACCATATTCTGAGATGATTAGCCATTTATCTGAGAACCCCATCATAATAACTGGAAGTAAGAGAAAACATCCATGTCCTTTGACAAAAGCTAGAGTAGGAGGACGTATAAATCTTTCTATATTGCCCGAAGATTCCAAGAATCCACCCATTTCACCTAGCAATCATGTTGGGCTTTTAATCGTACTACATTATCATTTGTCTGAAGGACACTGTGGTACTTTACGTGTATTGTCACGTATCCGAGAACACATTTAGATTTGGAAGGGCCAATCTGCTATCCGTAAAGTCATAAGCAAATGTGTTTATTGCCAAAGCAGGTCTGCTGCTGTAGGTTTTCAATACATGGCTGAACAGCTCGAATGTCGTGAATGGGTGGAATGTTTTCGATCATACCAGGCTAGACTATTTTGGTCCCTTAAAAGTAAAGCGCAACCGGACTGACTCAAACTCTGGGGTTGTATATTCGTGTGTTTGAAAACAGTGCAATGCATTTGGAAGTGGTAGATTCACTATAGTCTTCTGCATTTATGATGGCCTTTCACAAATTTGCAGATTTGCGAGGTTGCTCCACACATATATATTCAGACAACACTTCTACGTTTGTCGGAGCTGCAAAAGAACTTCGACTAATTGTGAAGAGCCTGATTTCTGAATCTATATGGTCTTCCTTTACTGTTAGGGGGATTCAGTGGCATTTTTCATGTACCCTCATGAACTCTAATGGTACTGTGGAGATACTGGTCAAAAGAGTCAAACGTATTTTGTATGCTCTAAATGACAGTTCTATGTTTCGGGACAATACTCTTCTTGCGTTATTTTGTGGTATATCATGCATTTTCAATGATCGACCCTGACCTCTCTAAGTGATGACCCTAAGGATTTCAGTTGTCTTAAGTTGTTGGGAAGGGTAGATCCATCCATTCCAAATCATACCTTTCACAAGGCTGATGACTGCCAAAAACTGGCGTTATGTTCAGAAAAAATTGGATTTATTCTGGGACTGTTAGCTCAAAGAATATTTGCCCTTTTTACAAAAAACCCTTTAGCCAAATCTACCTGTTGGTGACATGGTATTAATGTGTATTCCAACTCCCTACGGGAAAGTTGTCAAAAGCAATTGCTAACAAAGTTTATCCTGATCGCCATGGTCTTTGTCGTTTAGAGCATGCCTGAGTGTTTTACTGTGCTATGTTCTATTTCTATGTTTCGTTCTCAATTTCTGGGTGACTCCTCATCCTTGTTATTTACATGTGGCTCGACGAAAATTGACTTTGTGATTGTGCGTATCGCGCAGGCCGGCTATGTGTCGGATGCTATGTCGAAATTATATTTTCATTGCTATATCTGGCAACTCTTGATTTGCTTTGACATCCATTACGTGATACCAAAATATTCCCAATTAGGGGTGTGCATTACTGTTTTCGTCAAAGTACACGATTACAAATATGTAATAATATGTTGTACAAAAATTGAGCAAAAATATGTTACACAAATATTAGTTAGTGCCACATCAGTAAGAAGTCGCCTGAACTGTATGTATAAATGACTGGATATGTATGTACGACGAAAAGCAAGTAAACCTTGGATTTTTTAGAAATGTGACTGAAAAAGGGAGAACTTGTTTTTTGTTTTATAGAGAAAGGATGTAATATTAAATGCAAATGCTAGAATCATTCATTTAGGTGGAAAATCAGGCTGAAAAATACTTAACATAGTCCAGGGTAAAATTTGCGCTTGGTCTTTGTCATATAAATAAATTGGGCCACAAGAGTAGCAATATCGCATTTAGTGTTGGATGCTTCCATAGCCAATTTGGTGAATAACAAACAAGATCTCTGAACAATTTTTGGGGATTTTCCAACCCTGTGGCATATGTGCAATCCGGCACAGTCGTGTTATACCTCCGCTCTCTATAACTTGTGAGTCATTTTGCTTTGTTAATTTGCAGTGCTTCAGTCGGCAATACAAAACAAAAAGACGGAGGATGAACAAAACCTAAAATTAAGTTTAAAAGGTTTTTACCAAGTTCAAGCACCAAAGAAGGAAGTACAAGCGAAAATAGTGATAAACAAAGCCATAAAAAACCCGAGTGGTGAAAACACCATAGTATTTACTCGGGCGTCTCGTTGAGTGTGAGAATTCGTCAAACTCTAAAAAAGCTTTATAGGGTATTATATTATTATACCTTAACCCCGAAGGGTAAGATAAAGGACGAGATAGAGACCAAAGTTGATATTCTTTATTATACTTCAGCAAAAAGAATAATTTCACGATACAATCTTATTTCTTGATAAAAAATGCACTAGCTTTTATACATTTTCTGTGACCATCCAAGTTAGCCTTAAGGCAGGATATTCTAATAGTTTTTCGTCGGACGTGATCACAACATAATCATCGTACATGTCGACTAGGCAATTAACCGGACAATCTAAACTATAATTTCTTTCAATTTTCTTTAAAGAGTTCTCGGAGTGCTAATCATAATTGTTTATGACTCTCACTGCGATACTAGCCGATTTGCCTTAAAAGGTTAAAGGTTCCGAATTAGAGTTATAATTCTGGGTGTAAAAAGACTAAAACTTGTTTTGGAGCTATCATGGCCGGTTTTAATTGCTTATAAGAAAACTTTTTTCTAATTTTGCTGATCATGCGTTGGACGCATGATGCTCGAACTTATTTAACCTGATATATTGAATGCCAAATTCTCCTAGTGGTCATGATTTTTGACCATGGTCCCTATAATATGTCGGCCCCCTAAAAAACGGAGTGGCTTTGCTTAGGGAACATGAATGGTCAGTTCTGGATATATAAGATATATAAAGAAAACAACAGTAAAATAAGCATACATACGTAAAATTCACATGCTAAAACAAAAATTTATACCACCAAGAAGGTGAAAATTAGTAAGAGAAAGTAAAGATATAGAGAATGTAGGTTTGAGAGATGTAGAGATGTAGGCGTTTTAGAGAATTATTAAATTGATTTTGACAGATTGAACAAATGTTTGAAATTCAAGGTCAAATTTCGTTACACAATGAATAGCTTTTGCGCCTTACAATCAAAAATGGCATCGTTTAAAATTGTACATTTTAGTGTTTGCCATCTTTGGGCTTTGTATAAAAAAAGGGTTTTTGGATTGATATACTCGCACTTTGCCGCACGAATATCCTGGCGCGTTTACCGCTTTTGGTAGCGATGGCTTTCTTAAATTATGATTCGATGAAATCATCTTTCAACTGTCATTATCAACGTAAAAAAAATTCAACAAAAACTATTTGTTTAATCTGTCACTCTCAATTAATTTGGTTTAGAAAATGATTACTGGCGCTACCACCCAAGCACAATTAATTGAATGAAAAAATTGTGCATGATTAAAATATCTTTAAGCAATTTTCTTTAGGAAATTGATAAGCCGAATTTTAACGCCACAAAATGCTTCAGGAAAATACCCTTTGCCAAGTTTTCATAGAAGGAAGTAAATTCTATAATTTTTTACTGTAAAACCAACAATATAATGGCACAAATAAAAAACTCAGCACAATTTATGAAAAATCTGACATCTAAGCAATTCCAAACCTTAGTTTTTTATCAGCGAAGTCTTGGCTCTTATAAATTTGATTGTTCACTTTTTTGAATAATGTTGTTTTTTTTCCTCAACGAAATTTGTTGCACATTTTTTTAAGACAGTCCATCACCTGGATAGAGAATTTTAAATCGTATTGGAGCATCCAACATGTTGCATATGTTTTGGATCCACGTTTTGTTGTTGATTTTGATTTCTTTTGTTCCAACTAACATCGTCGTTCTGTGTCCTTTGTCTTTGCAGAACCTCGATTCTTTAACTGGGGTTGAATACGCTGGATGAAAAAATACGAACACAGATTAATGTTAGCAATGGCCCCTATACGCTATTTAATATAATCGTGAAAAACGTTACTTAACTCTTATTTGAAATTTCGTCCTGACTTCCGTGCTCCAACGATGCGGCAATCTTCAACTCCAAATCAGAAGGCAAATCTATTCTTCCAAGAGGTTACCAGTTATAGGGTAAATATCTTAACCCCGAAGGGTAAGATAGAGTACGAAATAGATGACCAAAGTTGATATTCTTTATTATAATTCAAAAAAGTAATTTCACAATACAATCTTATTTCTTGATAAAAAAATGCACTAGTGTTATACATTTTCTGTGACCATCCCAAGTTAGCCTTAAGGCAGGATATTCTAATAAGATCGGACGTGATCACAAACATAATCATCTTACATGTCGACGAGGCAATTAACCGGACAATCTAAACTATAATTTCTTGCAATTTCTTTAAAGAGTTCTCGGAGTGCTAATCATAATTGTTTTATGACTCTCACTGCGATACTAGCCGATTTGCCTTAAAAGGTTAAAGGTTCCGAATGAGTTATAATTCTGGCAATAAAAAGACTAAAAAGACTTGTTTTGGAGAATAACATGGCCTCAAATTGCTTTTAAGAAAACTTTTTTCTAATTTTGCGTTCATGCGTTGGACCATGATGCTCGAACTTACAACCAAAAATAATGAATGCCAAAATTCTCCTAGTGGTCATGATTTTTGCGATGTATAGCTTGTAAAAAATACTCTTGCGTCTCGCCTTTCTGTTGATAGAAGTATGTGTTTTATGCAGAAACAAATAGGCAACAAGGTGCCGTGCGTACAATCAAACATGCTTGTATTAAAATCTCATTTGGACATGCCAATTATCACGTCAGAGACATACTGCACTTAACTGTACAAATGTTTGTGTCTACAGAAACAAATAGCCAACAAGGTGCCGTGCGTACAATCAAACATGGATGGATTAAAATCCAACATTTAGACATGCGAATAATATCACGGTCAGAGATATACTGCACTTAGCTGCACGAATGTTTGTGCCGTTTTTATTCATCTTGGCATCTCATGGCTTTCATAAATTTGCATCTGAATTTATTCCTGTCGATGTCATCGTATTAAAAATGGGTACATCTTGTGGACTAATCTGCGTACCCGATACTCGACTTCGATTCGCAGAAAAATGATACGGGCGCTATATAGCCACACTGAATTGAATGCCAAAATCCTCGTCTCCATATATCTGCAACCTATATGAATAGAAGTTATATTTCTGCCACACATGCTTCAGTTCACTTTTTGCCAACTTTCGAAGTATGTACAGCTTTGTTTTACTTGGCACCACACGTTCACATACAAATAAAGCTCGACATCTAAATGGAACGTGCTTTTCCAAACCAAACTTCAAAAGAGAAGCGTGGCCAGAATCACGCACGCACGACCGGCTTTTACTTCCTA
>OZ023143.1:2318158-2336656 GCA_963675895.2 Styela plicata
GAATAAGCTGTCTTTGACTATTATTCAATACACAACAAGAAGAATTTACGTGTGACAGTCTACTCTGCAACCTTGCTGATTTGTTTGCTAGCCTAGCCTAACACGCTGAAGACCTAGCCTACTTAGAACCACTGTACACTCTTTCTGAACTGATATTAGCTTGTGCTTATTTTTTCTGGGGTCTAGTGAAGTTTAGTATCTTATTCCCGAATGTCATTAAAATCAAAACTGGCAGAATATTCTCATCCTAACTAGGGGGCGCCAAAGCTGCAAGCATCTGGCATTGTCTCCCGGGTTAGGATGAGTCGCTTGCAACATGGAAATTTTTATGATAATCAGATATATGGTACTAAACTTCATGAGACCCTTTTTCTGCCTCTACTTGACTCGAAGATGACTGATAGACTACCTGCTCCTGCGGAATTTCTTCCAAATCCAGGTAAACCTCCTGTACCTTGGAAACAATGGATTGCAATATTTCAAAACTACATGATTGCATCCAATGCGAATACTTATACTGTAACAAGAAAAAAAGCCATTTTACTCTCGAGATTAGGTGTTGCCGGTTACAATATTTATTCAAAATTACCTGCTGATACAGTCACATTCAATGAAGATGATGACGAATATACTAAAGCAATAAAAGTACTTGAAAGTTATTTCCAACCTGCTGTTAGTATTGCTGCTGAAAGATATAAATTTGGACAACGTTCACAGATTCCAGGTGAATCTATTGATGACTTTGTTGCTGCCTTACGAGAGTTGTCTACATTCTGTGAATTTACTGATGCGGATGAAAGGATTCGTGATCAATTGATTGAGAAAATGCTGAATAATAAAATTCGTGAAAAAATTCTGATGGAAAATCGTCCTACGTTGAATAAAACACTTGAAATTGCTAGACAAGTTGAGAAAGCTTTACGGGATGCAAAATCTCTTTCTAGTTTTTCAAATGATTCTACTGTAAACAATATGAAGTTCAAGCGATCTACAAAATTCCAATTCCGTTCTACTACTAGTGATAAGTCCTCTTTTTGCTGTGGATCAAAATTTCATCTCGCAAACAATCCGAATTGCAAATCTAAACGCGCTACATGCCGTAAATGTAGAAAAGTTGGACATTTCGAAAAGGTTTGCAAAAGTGCTTCTGTACAACATATAGATCATTCAAACGATAATGCAAATACTGTGTTAACAGTCAATACTTCTGCCACTACAAATGGTTTTTACGCAAAATTGTGCATAAATGGAGTTAAATTCACAATGCTTGTTGATACTGGAAGTCCTGTTACAATACTGTCTAAAAATATTTACAATAAATACTTTGCTTCTGAAAAATTGATGTGTCCGAAAATGAATCTTACTTCATATTCTAAAAACAAGATAACTTTACTTGTTTTTCTGCTAATATTAGATACAACGATACATATTGTAAAACTATTATTTATGTCACAGAAGAAGGAACTTCTTTACTTGGTCGTGATTTATTGCATAAACTTGGTATGAAAATTGATGCTGTCAATATGTCTGTAATGCTTACTAGTACAAATTTTGTTAATATGCCAAAAGGTCTTGGACCTGAATTTTATAAATATGCCATTTGTTTTGAACCTGTTACTGATCCTATCAAAGGTTTTGTTCATAAACCGAAATTGAAATCAAATGTCAAGCCTGTGCAACAGAAATTGAGACGCTTTACCTTTTGCCATACGAGAAGACGTTTCAAATGAGCTAAAGCGACTTGAAAGGGCAGATATTATTGAAAAGATTGATTCTCCTGAATTTATTTCTTCTTTGGTTGGTGTTCGTAAAAAGTCTGGCAAAATACGTTTATGTGTTGATTTACGGAAAGTCAATGAATATATTGTCACTGATAAATATTCTTTGCCTTCTGTTGAAATTTTTAGTGAAATGCATGGTGCCAAATATTTTTCTTGTCTTGATCTTGCTAATTCTTATTATCAATTGGAATTGCTTGAGTATAGTAGAGATTTAACTGGTTTTGTTTCACATGATGGAATTCGTCACAAACGTTGTTGTTTTGGTATTTCCTCTGTTCTTAGTGCATTTCAAAAGATGATGGCTACTATTTTGAATGGTACTAATGGCGCAAAATGTATTCTTGATGATGTTATTGTTTGGGGTAAAACTAAAGCCGAACATGATGCTAATTTACATGCTGTTTTGCAATGTTTCATGAAGGTTGGCATAAAGTTGAATGATAAATGCAGATTCAATGTTGATAAAATTGAGTTTTTTGGTGATGTCCTACTTCTAATGAATTATTACCACATCAAGTTATCTACTGCTATGCTTGATGCTCCGTCTCCCCATGATAATACCTCGTTACGTTCTTTTCTTGGTTTAGTTTGTTATTATTCTAAGTTCTGTCCTGATTATGCTACTATTTGAACCAATGCTACGTCTTTTACGAAAAGATGTAAATTTTTGCTGGGATGCAAATGTTCAAACAAGTTTTGAGAAGATGAAAATATTAATTTCCGACCATATTACACTTGCTTATTATGATCCTAATTTACCTACTTGTATAACAACAGATGCTTCAGGTTATGGTCTTGGTGCAATTTTAAGTCAAACTGCTATTCATGGTACTGAACAAATAATTGCTTGCGCATCAAGAACACATACTGAGCATGAGAAAAAGTACTTTGTTGGCGAACGCGAAGCTCTAGCTTGTGTCTGGGCTTGTGAGAAATTTCATACTTACGTATGGGGTCGAAAATTTGAATAGCGTACTGATCACCAAGCTCTTACAACTTAACTTATGTCCAAGGGTATGGGTAGACAGCCCGTGAGAATTGCTCGTTGGAATGCTAGATTACTGCATTACAATTATATAGGGGTGTACAAACCAGGAGATCAAAATAAATTTGTTGATGCTCTTTCCAAACTGCCTTTGTCAAATACTGATAATGCTGATTCCGATGACAATGATATTGTGTGTAATTTTCTGTCTACTGATGATTCTGATTTAAGTGTTTCATTGCATGAATTACAGGATGCTACTTATAATGATGCTACTTTACAAAAATTGAAACAATATATTTGCAATGATTGGCCACACAAAAAGAAGTGTGAACCTGAATTACAAAATTTTTACAATGTACATGATGAGCTTACTATTTTCAAAGAATTGATTTAACGTGGTGAACATATACTTGTGCCCAATATCCTTGCATTGAAATTGATTAATCTTGCTCATATGTCCCATCAAGGTTCGTACAAAGCAACGATTATGTGATTTATATTGGTGGAAAAGTATGGATTCTCAAGTTGAAGCCATAATACGTAATGGCTCTGTTTGCAAAAATCATGATAAATCTGCCAAAACTGCGTTTGCTCCTTTAAAACCTGTTCCTTTACCCAAAGAGCCATGGGAAAAACTTGCTATTGATATTGTTGGTCCTAATGAAAATGCTCCAGTCGAGTGCCAATTTGCTATCACATTGATTGATTATTATTCGAAATGGCCTGAAGTCATGTTTACTTCTAAAGTTGATACACCTACTGTGATACAATTTTTGAAAAATGTTTTTAGTCGTGAAGGTTATTGTTCTTTGATAGCAACTGACAATGGAGTTCAATTTACTTCTTACATGTTTGAAGAATTTTTACGTAAACAAAATATTACACACTGCTATTCTTCATTGTGTTATCCTCAAGCTTCTGATGAAATTGAACGTTTTAATGCTGTTTTTAGCAATGCTGTGAGAACTGCTATTTTGATTAACAGATCTTTAAAAAATTGTGTTCAAAGTTTTTTATATGTATATCGAAGTACTAAGCATGCTACCACTAATTTTTCTCCGTCTCTTTTTTTGCATAGCCGACAGATGCGTACTGGTCTTGATGTTGCTGGTATACATAGTACTATGAAAAATTGGTCTGGTGAACAAGTTTATAATCATGTTGCTCAAAAGCAAATTGCTAGTAAATCGTACACTGATGAAAAACGTGGTGCGAAACAAATTGATCTTAATGTTGGTGATTTTATACGAATTAGAAAACCAGGTCATGTTTCTAAAGGTCAAATGAAATTTGGAATCCTGTTCAAATTACTGGTGTTTTGGTCTTGCTACATATTCTACTAGTGATGGTCGTAGATGGAACCAATCTAAAATATCTCCATGTTCTCATACTACTGATATTGATACCTCTCAAATTTTACCTACTGTAACTAAGCCTATTTCTGATCCAATTGCTAGTCATGATTCTGCTGCATCTGCTCATACTAATTCACCGCGCATTACTGGACGAAATAGAAAACCTCCCAAATGGCATAGGGATTATCATATGGGATTTTGTTTTGTTGTTACTTGCCTGTGCTGATGATTTCCTTATGTTACTAAGTACTTTTTTGTGAGAGGGAAATGTGGTATATGCTTGGATAGCTATGTTAAACTCTTGTTATTGTAATTTAATTATGCTGCTCTGAGACTAGGAAGATTCGCTTTCTTGGTTTTACTGACGCTGAGAATGAATGCAGATTGCTAATGTTTCTATGATGTTATCGGTCATAATTAAGCTTTTATCTGTTTCAATAAAGTGAGTTGAATAAAGTGTCTTTGACTATTGTTCAATACACAACAATACCCTAATAATATTAACCGTTCATTTATCTATACAGTATAGCCACTGGTGTATATAGTATCAATGGTTCAGGGTTTAACCTATTGCATATCGGTATCTGGATATTAGTTAATTTTACCTTCTATTCAATATTCTGAATATGCCAGTGGATCAAGGTTGTAATAACATATCTAATGATCAGGAATTTTCTTGTTTTCTTTGCAGATACTGATTAATATTTACCTGTATGGATTTTAATGCTCGCCTTATTCAGTATTGATGCTGTTTCGAGTAATGAACCAATATTCAACCAGTACCACAGAAATCATAAAAACAGGGATATTACGGAGCGATTATGGATGAGTCTGGCAAATGAAGTGAATAGCATGAGTAAGTTTTTACCGTAAACCAGTGAGTTGATTTTGCTCCACATTTGTCTTAGTTTCAAAAGTACAAAATGAAAAATGGTGCTGGTTTATTTTCATTGTTTTTTTTTTCATCTAAAGCTGGTTGATAGATTCAATATAAAAATCTAGATAGGTCGAGTTCAGTAATGAAATTTTTATGCAAATATGACATATACTTTTATAGTGGAACAGTCCAAAACAAGATGGGCTAGTTTATGAACCAATTATAGAAAAAATCATAGGAAAAGGTTGTCGATTCCCAGTGGATCCGCTGCAGCCGGAGAAGAACGGTGGCCAAATGTCTCTTTTGGATCCTTACATAAAGCATAGACAGTAAGTTTTTTTTTTTTTTTTTCTCAAAGTTCTTGTATATGTTGTTGATCCAATCATGCTGGTATTTCGATAAAGTTACAACTCTAAAATTAAATTATAAATATCCTTCAATTTGTTTAAATTTTGCCTTCTGCAGTTTCAGGACGGCTCCTTGGGTTGTCTATTTAAGTATTTGTACAGAAAATGGGGCCTTATTAGACAAATTGTTTAAGTTTAGGACAGACTGGCAGGTACTCTGCTGCTCGGACACCTGAAGAAAATGTTTCTATCTGAAGAAGATTTAGCAAATGGGCAATATTTCATGATATATTTGTGGCTAGAAGATTAAAATGTATTTTTTGAATGTCAGATATGACATCAATTGTTCAAAAAGATTCAAAATCATCAACACTGCTATGAAATAGCAGTTCCGATGATTTGGAAGCTTATTGGTAACTTGAAAAAAAAAATGAGATGAGCATTATGGATATACGAACAAAATCAAGATTCTGCCAACCTTAGGGTTCCCACTTGAGCATTTTAACACAAATTTTTCGTAATTCGTCCAAATCGGACATGAATTCAAATCTCGAATTTAAAAGTGCCCTAAGCGGTGGTGTTGCTGATTAATAGGTGATACTGACAGCCAAATTGTTGACAAAAAGATGAATCGGAATCACTCAACTTCTTGCCTTCAAGATTATTTCAAAAAGTTCTTTTTTACTTTCTCGTTATGTTTCTGTTACAGTACTGTGGACAGTTTGATTGTTGGTGCCTCTGCTAGTATGAAAAACAGTTTTTCTAGTGAAATATTGTCTCACTGTGTTATTTAAGCAGCAACTTGAATGATAGAATATTTTTTTTGGCAAGCACCATCATGGCTTCACTGATTGCATATACTATTTTTCTGACTAATTCTTCTTGTCACAATGTAAGTAATTTAAAGCTGGTTTAGACTTCCATTCCATGTGTCCATGTGGGACACCTTATAATTGTTGACATTGATTTCTGAGTTATCAAAGGTAGCAATTCTTTAACTGGTGAACACTTTCCCAGACTCTGTACACGTTGGTGAAGACAATGACAGGACTTCAACTACTCCACTGGTTGCATTGTTGGTGTACGAGGAAAGGGGATCTGATGGGCAGAGTGTTCAGGTAGGAATAGAAAACAGATGAGATTTGTTTCAACGTTTGTATAGTTTTTAAGGATGGGAGTGTAAGTTTAGTATCTCCAGAGCAAAGATAACATGCAGTATGGCTATTTATGTTTATAAAAATATTTTGGTGGTGATCAAAGTAACTGGAGCACGTATGAGTTTAAGAGGTCTTTGAGGTCTCCTTGTTTTGTTGTTGCTTGGGGTTAAACTGAATAATTGAGAATTATGCCAACGATATTCAATGGTCGGTAGCGTATTTAAATCTCTTACTCTTAAATCAAATTTTTAACTACTGGGCATTCCATAGTACTAACATAGTGGTGGAAAAAGACAAATATGATGCCACTGTGATTTCATAAATGTACATTTGTGAATACTGAGAAATATTATTAAATTTTTTTTCATTTAGAATGAGATGGTCAACTTCTTAAAATGAAGTTCAGCACACTTGGATGGGCAGGTAGAATCAGAAAAATATTTAATCAGAAGCAAATCAGAACGAGAAGAGCAGCAAATGATGGCCATCGCCAAGATACTATTTGTACCGGCACCACAAGTTTATGAGTGGTAACATAAGCTTGCTTGAAATGTCTTGTCAGATTGTTTTTGGGAAAAATGGGAACTGTAGGAAAAATGTATTGGGTGCCGTCGCCAGGTTTTGCTATGTATTTTGGTGTGTTGAAATTAGTTTATAGGGAGCGTGCTTAAAGCTGAGCATCCCGGCATAATTCACATGGAAGCCGCAAGAACAATGTTGAGTGTTTGGGTTGGGCGTTCTGCGAATTTAGGCTTGAAAAAGATGAGGCAATAATGAATACTTATTAAACTTTTGGCTAAATGAGGGTTGAATCAAAGCGCGTGAAAATTTGGCGTTTTCCCACTTAATCCAGATTCTTGGCATAGGATTCTATTTTTATTCTGTTGGAGAGGAAAGTTGATGATATGATTTGGCGAATTGCAACCTCTGGTGCGAACACTAGTTTTGAATTGGATGCGAAGGTGTTGGATAAACATTTAATTTTTCCTGTGCATAAACATGGTTGAATAAGGAAGCTGTAAGCGGCGCATGAACCACTGCGAACTGGAGATGCATTAAGCAAAGCTCTCGCATATATATAATTTATCATCTCTCACCGGTTACCAATCTACCGGTACGTCAAGGCGATTAGGGATGTGTATTCCCATCTTGCACCCATCCTCAAAATCGAGGGGAGATTTAGAACTGGCAGGATATTCGCTCCCCAACCAGTTTTGAGGAGCATTTGACTACTTTAGCATAGTTTATAACTACGAATTCAATTCCTCGTTTATTTATTAAAATATTGTTCTTTGGGATTTAATTATCTTCGTGTTATGTAGCCACGATATTGCTTTTCGAAACCTGTTTGATTTATCATCATCATAGAAATGTAACCCAAATACTTACATAAATATGTCACAACATATCTAATTCCCAACATAAATATTGCCCTTTCGTGAAGACACGTGACAAATTCGTTTTAACATTTGAAGAGTGGGGTGCCACAGTGGAAGAAGCCCTATAATCCAGTTTGTTTTTTCGTCTAAAGCGAAATATCTTTTCATGTTATGTTGGCAATAAAAAGACTGGTTATTGAAGACTGCAAAGTATATTTTACAAAATCACGTAATAGTAAAAGAAAGAAGGGGACTAGATCCATTTATTGGGACCAGCGAGGCGTCTAGATTCTAGACTCTAGAAGACCTCTCGTAAAATCGCGTTGGAGACGATTGGTTCAAGGGGTGCCCCCGACGCGTTACCGATTGATCTAACCGGGCGCCTGGAAATGCACTTAGAAATGTTGGTTGTGCTTTTTTTGTTACTGCTCGCTCTGAATAACGCCCACTTAATGGCAAAAACTAATACAAATGTAGTACCGACAGCTGCACTGTAAGGCAGTCCCAGGCAGAACTGAACCGTTATAGTACAGTGCAGTGAATGGTATCCGCCCCGGGCAATAGCAGACCAGCCTAGAAATAGAATTAGGACTAGCTTTTTAGACTTTAGATATCCGTGAAAAGCTTCTTGTCGGCCAGTTAGGAACGCTTTGGAAATGCCGTTTCGTACCAATACTTATTTTACCCAAAAGTGCTTGATAAGATATCTTATAGGTAGAACTTCTGTTTACCGCATCTACGTCTGCACAGGGATATACGGAATTAATCGCAAGCGTACCTCATCCAATCAGTCCTATATATACAGAAATCGTTATCCGCTGTTGTTGTCAATTTACCAATTAAAATATAGTCCTCATCCAAATATAATCTAATACAGGGTTTCCCAAAGTGGGGTCCGCAAAGACTGCACAGGGGGTCCCTGATCATATGGCAAAATGGCGAAAACATGCTTGACATTATGCGGTGCCGTAGGTCCATTGTCGCGGATGAATGCCGCTGTCATTCGTTACTAAAATAAATTATTTAAAGAATGTTAGGTCTTGTCAATCGTAACTATTTAAAATGAATTAGCACGTCTTGGCAGATGCTCTATCTTAAAAATTGTATTCGTTGTCTGTGACGCAACAATTAATCCTATACGGTGTATGTTTGTCTGGAGAATGTTTGCTGTATAGTTACAAGGCTAAACTGTTTACCGGTTAGATTCCTGTATGTCCGAGCAGGTTATGAAGTTCTGAAGTTTTAATTTTTGTCCGAATTGGCCTTAGGCCTAGCTTAATAAGTGGCTAAAGCGATTGCCTGCTGCAAAAGATTGTGCAGAAATAAATTTGTCAAACGTGTTCCGGTAGTCAGCTGCAGTGACCCCTCTCCGATTTTTCTAATATCCATACTGACATCATATGACTATCATATGCAGGAATAGAGACTGAAGAAAGATATTGCAGAAAGATATTATTTGATTAAAAGTCAAAACCACGAAGATCAACACTATCAGAAAGTCAGTGTAGAGGCAATGAATCCCAAAAATTACCTGAGATACCCTAGCCCACACTCGTCCAGCCCACACTCATCCCACACTCCGTGACTTTCGCCAGTAGATGTCAGTATTTTTTATGAGGGGAACATTGAACAAATAGAGGTTGGGCCTTCTAACTCTCGTATTTCAAATATATAAGGTAGTAATTCCATACAATAGATAAGGTAAATACTAATAATAATAATAAGTATTATAATAATTCATTTTTAAGTTAAGTTGAATATATTGGAGTCATTGATGCGCTGCACATCATGTGACTCAGCCATCGGTCCGTGTCACCGGCCTTTTTCTTCTGTATTTCATTCGCACGTGGGTCTTCTTGCTTTTGGTCGCGACTGTTTGCTCAGCGAAGAATAGGCCTAGTTTTACGTTGATTCTTGTGGGTCATTATTTATCTCAGTACTGATGAAGAATACAATAGACCAGTTGACAAATAATGTGAAATAATTCAGACGTGAATGACGATGAATATGAAAATGAAGAATAATGGAATTTCCAAGCGACCCAATGAGGTATCCATATCCGCTCGTTGCGGTTTTTAAAGGGGTACCGCTTCGCCAGTAGCCATACATAACCCCATGTTAAAATTTTAAAATATATTAGACAGCATCAGCTTTTTTGATAAATTACATTTCTAACCACATTTCATATATGAAAAACAATATAGGTGTGTATACAAAATGTGTAGGAAAAAAGGCTGAAAGAATCAATATGAAAGAAAATAATAAAGAATCAAAAATTATTATTTTACTAATAGATGTGATGCGAGCAAACTAATAAATTTCAGATGAGATTAGCCGATCATTCACAATTCTCAGGAGTGTTAAGTCTGAATTAAATTCTGAGCCTGCATAAAGATAAATGCAAAAGTAAGTATTTTACTTTTTATGATTCTTATTTTTTGTTAGGGCATGTCTAAAACGACGGGGTTCAATTTTGGTGAGCAAAGATTGGGATTATTAAAAACAACTTGACAACAACTTTTTACTTTCCTTTTTATCATTACAATTATCGCAAAACCATGATTTGTCCTTGACCAAAATTGCTTCTTGTGTTACCGATTTACGCACACAATCAATATGCCACCACTTTGAGCACTGGGTGCATTCTATCATTGCCCTTTGAGCAATATAGGAAAGTTTGCACCAACAATATACTGGTACAGTCATCACACTAAATTTTATATTGCGCCTTGCTAATATTTCATAAAATGGCATGAACGCATCTTCATTTATCATCTCGCCAATCATCCTACGCAACTCCCTCCTATCAAAAATTATACTTTCTGGTCTATCCCCATGACATAAAGCTATTGCATACGTTATGGCATACAATCCACAATCCACACCGTTTGTTTGACTTTGAACATTTGGGAATTTTAGTTTTATCTCATTTCCATGTGGTCTGAGTAATTTAGACAAATTATGCTTATCTTCATCAGTATAAGAACGCTTCACAAACAGACTATCATAAACACACATTTCATCAACATTCTCACAAAAAAACATTTGAAGCAGTTACCCAATGGCAGTTTTGGACGTGAACTATTTGTACAAAGCGCGATGAAGGGGTGTAGCATGGTCCTACACCTAATGTATAATTCGTACTACATTGAAGGCCATCAATATGTGGAAAGTGTGATGCCATAATGGAAGAACATTTTTCAATATGTTGGGTTTGTAATAAACCTTTTGGGTTCAAGAGTATTTCATGATCACTTGCGCTATATGTATAATTCGTAACACTTTTAGCCTTTTTAAAGCGTGTATCCAAACTATTTTTCGGATGCAGATCTTTTACATGCTGAACCGAATCATTACAGATTGTTTTAGATTTTATCTGTTCGTTTGAACAGTTTGTACGGGGATCATGCATGCATTTTACACCATCAACTATATCAGATGAGCAATTTGTTTTGCATCGAGAGGATTGGGTCTTTACATCAAAACCTTTTAAAGGCTTCTTTGGTGGTTGAAAATATTTCCCTGTATTATTGTCTGTGTATAATCTAACCCTTTTTGCCCATTTTTCAGCTTCCTCGTCATTTTTGCATTTACGTTTTAAAGGTTTATTGAGCAAATTATCTTTGAATTCGCGAATTAATGCAAGATGCATGTCATTGTACACACACGCAATTTCGTCCAGGCGAGTATATTTTCTATTATGGAGACGTGTGCGCTTCAATTCTTGTTGGCTTTTTTCCATTATCCCCTGAGTACGATTTCTCTTTGTTAAATTTTGCTGAGAACTATTCTCCAGTTTCCTAAAGAACCTAGAGTATGTCTGGTATGGCTGTGTCTGTCCAAATCGACCTAAATTTCCAGTCATTAATCCCGTCCATAATGCTACCTTCGGAAAGTAATAGCGTTTAAGATTTTCAAAAATTTTTGGGCAAAAAAAATCGTTACCTTCATCACTTTCAAGCTTTCCTAAGTTGCCAATGGCGCTACTTATAATTTGTTCAATATCAACCATAAAAGGATTTTGTGTGTTGGAGGAAATAGGAGTGCTGCTACCGTCTTCACCACAAACATCTAGCACAGACACTAGATGTTCGTTAGATTCTAATTCTACTTCATTATCAGGGATACTCTCCAACTTGTTTTCGACCCCTCCCTTTTGATGTACTTGTTTGCATAAAAAGTCCCAACTCCTGGTGGCTAATGTTCGGTTTTTGCTCAGCAAAAGTATAGTTAAGTGCCGAATGAAACATTTGATCTTTTCAAAACTATCAGCCATCGTGAGTAGAGACAGAACATGCATCATACTCTCGCTTCTTTTATATCTGGCGCATAATTTTCGAAAATTTTTTGTAATGTGACTAGCACACAAACGTAGGAAGGGTTTGAAAAGCATTTGGCTGGTGCATGAACCATTGACAACTATATAGCATCGTTTCAAATAATTTTCAATGCTTTCATCCATATATGAACTCAGCACAGACTTTATCAAGGCAATGCTGCCATCACAAATGAATAACCTTGCGGCAGGGCTGCTAAAACATTTAACCTGATCACTGCGAAATTGTGAAATAAAATTTGAAATAGAGGCAGTATTATGCCTATTGGTTACAAATGACGCAACTGCTAGAGGTGGTTGACCTTGATTGGGGTGGCGAACTACAATCTCGTATATATAAAAGGGCTTTTTATCTGAAAAAGATTGAAGAACACCACCTGTTGCATCTATATAAATAATATCAGATGCTGCTCTGTCTTGTAGGATTTTCATTGTTTCTTCTGACCACATCATTATATAAGGTGGTTCATGGGATATTTGTTGTAATGTTCCACAAATGTTCTTACCCATTTCTACATCATTTCTCTTTTGATTATCCCGCATATATGTGAGTGATTCCCATTGATCATCACTCAACTTCTTTAGTTTCCTAACTTCATGCCTAGCTTTTTTCAAAACACAAACAGGTGGCGCTTCATCTCTGTTTCCAGAGTCAAATATAGAATTTGGAATGTTTTTCAAGTTATCTAAATATTTTTCCCGTACCAGAGTGTTTTTTAATAATTCCTGCATTTTTTTTCTGCGTTCACCCTTCAGGTGTGCGGCTTTGAGGTTGCCATGTTTGATGTTTCCGGAATAATTTATATGCATTAGCCTGCAATCAGCTCTATAAGAAACTATTGTAAATTCTCTTTCACAGTTGTCAAAGCGGCAGTAACCTACACACTTGAAGATTTGATTCTCTGTTCTCTTTTGGTTAAAGGTGTGTCGTTTGAAAGCGAATGAGCAATAGGGGTTGCTCGCCTTTAATCCCTCTCTTAATTTGTCTGTCCATTCAGGATAATGTATTGTGCGATTTTGGACAGAATTACAAATGCTGTTCCAAACATGTTCTGGAAGTCTAAAGCTTCCATAATCCGGCAAGGGACAATTTGGCGTCCAAACTTTTTTCGATTCAATTTGATTCATGGACTTCTCGTGCATGCTGGATATTTCACCTACGTTTGTACTAAGTGAACAATGATTTGTCTGTGAGGGTTCAGTGGATTTGATTGAATTATTTTTTTTAAAATCTTCCTTTCCATTCAAAGTGAGATCATTGTAATTAGATACATTACGCCTTTGGAATTCAGAAATATTATCAGACTCATTGGCAATAACATGTTGTAAATTTTTGTTCAAATTTGCTTCAATATCATCAAATTTTGAAGAAACTATGGTTGTCTTGTTTTCTTCACAAACTGTGGGCGAAATTTGTGCATTGTTAAAATAGCATTTTTTTTCAGTTTCTGGGACTGCCGTATAATATTTATATTTATACTTGGATAATATGTCATGATCTGATCCTTGGCTCTGATCATTTTCATTAGAATAGGACCTGCGATATTTATACTTATACTTGCACAGATATTTATATCGTTTGGTTATTTTTTCCACATCCCTATCATGTTTTTTTGGAGTTGACTTGGGCACATTCTTCATTTCAGTGGGATCAAACTCCAAACAATCACTCACACATGTCAAATCATTGTACTCGTGACTAATACAACAACATTCATTCGCAGGAATCAAAGAATCATTAACACCTCGTGTGTCACTATTTAATTTGGATGCATTGGAATCTGTCGGACTATCTTTCATCCATCCGAGGTCACCCAAACAGGTATTAATCTCCCTTTCATTATTATTCCAAAAACGCTTCGCAATTTTAATTTTTTTTTTCGAATCTTTCTGACTCATATTTTTTTGATAAAATATGGAGACAAATTCCTCCCATGTTGACATTGACTTGCTATCGAAACTGTTCATCGAGGAAATCGTACTTGCAAAATTTTCGACTGTAAATATTCTTTTCATTGGAAATCCTTTGCCGCCACCTATCTTCACTGTACCGAAATTATGAAATATTTTTCTTACCCTGAGAAGCAATTTTTTTCTCATGATTGGTGTAATAATTTTCCCATCGATCCCTCCGGTGATATCCCCCGCTTGTTTGAGACTCGTTACCGTTTTTTCCTTTTTGACCTTGCGTTTTTGAATCTTCCTCTTGGAGCCTGCAATATGTGAAGTATTATTCAAACATAAAGGTTTACTTACCACGCCTTCCACTTCAGTATTTCCTTTCTTCACTTCAAGTCCATGGCATTTCCCTGCATCACCTACTGAATAAACTTTTCTCACCATCTGGGTTGTCTCACTTACAACGGCCTTACGTTTCCTGGGGGTTTTCTTTGCTTTCCTCCATTCATCAAAATTGCTCTCATCATTTCCCAAAGGTGTCATAGAGTTCCCGATCACATAATCCACGTTGAACCTGCTCAAATCAAAAACATCATTACCCATACCTGATTTCACCCCAACTTTTGATCTCTTTTCCCCAGTCTTTGTTCGGTGGTCCTCTTTAGATTTGAGTTTGCTACCTGTAAATTGTAGTATCTCATTAACATTATCTTTTTTTTTGTCAGATGTACTTGCCAGTATATTTGATACAGAATCTTCAAAGAGTTCCATCCATCCACGAAGTCCTTGATCCGATAGATGTATGTCATCACTCCAAAGTTCTTCATTGTCACCAACATTCAAATCCAACAATGGGATCTCCTGAGAAGCAGCAATGTTTGCCAGAACATCATTGGCGTCTCGGACGAGAGTGTGTCGTCCTTCCTGTGGTAAGATCTTTGCCAACAAGATCTGGAAAGATGGAAATGTTATTTCAATATATGTTTAAGTTATACACAGAGACAATATTGCTCGCTATACCTTACAACCAGAGTACACACGCTTGCACTCATTGATCAATCCCATTGCTGACCTCCGGAAAGCACAGTCGAAACTATAATTTCCAGCGTAGTTGGCAACGTCATTGGTTCCTAATGTAAGCACGACGTACTTGACATTAGGAAACGGCTCAGCAGAGCCCAACTCCTTTGCACCGTGACACATCTGCGCACCTGGCATACAGATGGCAGAAAATGAAAACGGACAAGAGGGAGAGGGAATGACTACCTAAAAGTAGAAAAGGAGATTTATGAACATTGGCCGTAGTTATCGTGTTCTAGGACTGTTGTGTAACTTTTATTGTTCTTACACAAATGTTTTTGATGCAAATAAATTTCAAGGAAAGAAAAATATATTTTCCGGAGGTATAGCCAACTAAAAAAAAACGCCTAGCTTAATTTGTTCACTATTGTAAGTCTATGCAACCTGTCTTAATCAGTGATAAGTTCAGCAGTACTCACGCGAGGCCGCACGAGATTGCGTAAATTGCTGTCACCGACAACTAAGACATTGGGCAACGTCCTGTCCTCCGCCCTCAGGTAAGCAGTCTGCTTCATTGTTCTACTCTTCCTGGTGTACAGGATCGGTGGTGTGCGGAAGCCTCTCATTATAGCACCTGCGGAATACTAAAAAATATCTCGAACGCGTGGTTAGTCGACTTGAAAAAGTCGTATTTGTAAATTATAATATTAAAACCGCTTAAAAAAATCGTTCCGCAGATTAGATGAATACAAACCCAAAATTTTCACCCTGCTTCCGAAAGTCCAGAGCAAAAGGTCGGAGACTGAGAAAAGCGCGCGTAATCTGATAGCGGATGGCACTCTGTTGCGTCACAATGATATTCTTGAATTACCTACGTCAATGTCTCGGGTTTCGCAATAGCCAAATTGACTTGTAAGAAATCCGTGTCATTTTTGTGAAATTCTAGTGAATTCAATATTTTTTTTGAAAGTCTTCCCCCAGATAAAATTTTTTAATTTTTTCCTCATTAGTATAACTTTTTACGGTCTTTCGAATGAAGTAAGTCTTAAAGTGGCCTCTCAACGGTAGCTATCCCAAATCTCCCTTCAAACATGACTAAATGACGAAATCCGTGTCATTTTTGTGAAATTCCAGTTAATTCAATATTTTTTTTGAAAGTCTTCCCCCAGATAAAATTTTTTAATTTTTTCCTCATTAGTATAACTTTTTACGGTCTTTCGAATGAAGTAAGTCTTAAAGTGGCCTCTCAACGGTAGCTATCCCAAATCTCCCTTCAAACATGACTAAATGACGAAATCCGTGTCATTTTTGTGAAATTCCAGTTAATTCAATATTTTTTTTGAAAGTCTTCCCCCAGATAAAATTTTTTAATTTTTTCCTCATTAGTATAACTTTTTTACGGTCTTTCGAATGAAGTAAGTCTTAAAGTGGCCTCTCAACGGTAGCTATCCCAAATCTCCCTTCAAACATGACTAAATGACGAAATCCGTGTCATTTTTGTGAAATTCCAGTTAATTCAATATTTTTTTTGAAAGTCTTCCCCCCAGATAAAATTTTTTAAATTTTTTCCTCATTAGTATAACTTTTTACGGTCTTTCGAATGAAGTAAGTCTTAAAGTGGCCTCTCAACAGTAGCTATCCCAAATCTCCCTTCAAACATGACTAAATGACGAAATCCGTGTCATTTTTGTGAAATTCCAGTTAATTCAATATTTTTTTTGAAAGTCTTCCCCCAGATAAAATTTTTTAATTTTTTCCTCATTAGTATAACTTTTTACGGTCTTTCGAATGAAGTAAGTCTTAACGCGGCCTCTAAACGGTAGCTATCCCAAATCTCACTTCAAACATGACTAAATGACGAAATCCGTGTCATTTTTTTGTGAAATTCTAGTGAATTCAATATTTTTTTTTGAAAGTCTTCCCCCAGATAAAATTTTTTAATTTTTTCCTCATTAGTATAACTTTTTACGGTCTTTCGAATGAAGTAAGTCTTAAAGTGGCCTCTCAACGGTAGCTATCCCAAATCTCCCTTCAAACATGACTAAATGACGAAATCCGTGTCATTTTTGTGAAATTCCAGTTAATTCAATATTTTTTTTGAAAGTCTTCCCCCAGATAAAATTTTTTAATTTTTTCCTCATTAGTATAACTTTTTACGGTCTTTCGAATGAAGTAAGTCTTAACGCGGCCTCTAAACGGTAGCTATCCCAAATCTCACTTCAAACATGACTAAATGACGAAATCCGTGTCATTTTTGTGAAATTCTAGTGAATTCAATATTTTTTTTGAAAGTCTTCCCCCAGATAAAATTTTTTAATTTTTTCCTCATTAGTATAACTTTTTACGGTCTTTCGAATGAAGTAAGTCTTAAAGTGGCCTCTCAACGGTAGCTATCCCAAATCTCCCTTCAAACATGACTAAATGACGAAATCCGTGTCATTTTTGTGAAATTCCAGTTAATTCAATATTTTTTTTTGAAAGTCTTCCCCCAGATAAAATTTTTTAATTTTTTCCTCATTAGTATAACTTTTTACGGTCTTTCGAATGAAGTAAGTCTTAAAGTGGCCTCTCAACGGTAGCTATCCCAAATCTCCCTTCAAACATGACTAAATGACGAAATCCGTGTCATTTTTGTGAAATTCCAGTTAATTCAATATTTTTTTTGAAAGTCTTCCCCCAGATAAAATTTTTTAATTTTTTCCTCATTAGTATAACTTTTTACGGTCTTTCGAATGAAGTAAGTCTTAACGCGGCCTCTAAACGGTAGCTATCTCAAATCTCACTTCAAACATGACTAAATGAAGAAATCCATGTTATTTTTTGTGATATTCCAGTGAATTACAAATTGTTTTGAAATCCCTACCGAAGATAATTGTTTTTATTCTTTTTCGAGTTCTATAAATTTTTACAATCTTTCGAATAAAATAAGTTTCAAACTGGTTTCTCGACGACATCGCCCTTAAATATGGCGTCAAACGAGACTTAAGACGATAACAAGAACGACTAGATACCCTATCGTCATAATTGAAATGACGCAATAATTGAAACTCCGACAACAATCAGCCCACACTCGGCTCTCTCATTTCAGATTTTCGTCAGCCTGTAGCAAGTGTTTTCAGAGATAAAGGGCTTATTAAATAAATGTTTCAGGCACTGAAAAATAATAAGAATGATATTAGAAGGTAGGATTAACGTTCTTCTTCTATTTGTGACCAAAATTTCCATGCTAACTGGATGGAATCGGCCGATATCCTCAGGGGATACCCTAGCCCACACTCGGGTTACCCTAGCCCACAATAAAAGGAGTAAGATTTATCATAATGTCTCTAAAATTGCGTAGTTTTTAACAAAATATCGCT
>OZ023143.1:2337993-2367923 GCA_963675895.2 Styela plicata
GGGTTCAATTTTGGTGGAGCCACAAGATTTGGGATTATTAAAATCACAAAGTTATTTGGTAATCTTTTTACTGTTGCCTTTTTATCATTACAATTTATTCGGCAAAAAGAACCAGATTTGTCCTTAACAAAAATTGCTTCTTGTGTTACCGATTTACGCCACACAATCAATATGCCACACTTTGAGCCACTTGGGTGCATGTTATCATTGCCCTTTGCGCAATATAGGAAAGTTTGCACCAAAATATAATGGTACAGTCTATCACAACTAAATTTTGTCATTATGCGCCTTGCTAATATTTCATAAAATGGCATGAACGCGCATTCTTCATTTATGTCATCTCGCCAATCATCCTATCGCAACCTCCCCTCCTATTCAAAAAATATATACTTTCTGGGTCTATCCCCATGGACATAAAGCTATTGCATACGTTAGTTGGCATGCAGAATTCCCACAATCCATCACCGTTTGTTTGACTTTTGAACATTTGGAGAATTTTAGTTTTATTCTCATTTCCAGGTGGTTTTTTCCTTGAGTAATAGACGCATATTATGCTTATCCTCATCAGTATAAGAACGCTTGCACAAACAGACTATCATAAACACACATTTCATCAACATTCTCACAAAAAATCATTTTGTAGGCAGTTAGACCAATGGCAGTTTGGGGAGACGTGAACTATTTGACAAGCCGCGATGAAGGGTGTAGCATGGTCCTCACAACTCTAATGTTAATTCGTACTACATTGAAGGTCCATCAAATATGTGGAAAGTGTGATGCATAATGGAAGAACATTTTTCAATTATGTTGGGGTTTGTAGAATAAAACTTTTGGGATTCAAGAAGTATTTCTGATTCAGTCTTGCGCTATATGTATTAATTCGTAACACTTTTAGCCGCGCTGTGTTTTAAGATGTGTATCCAAACCTCCGCTTTGTTCTGGATGCAGATCTTTTACATGCTGAACCTGAGTCATTAACAGTTTGTTTTAGAATTTTTATCTTGTTCGTTTGAACAGTTTGTACGGGGATCATGCATGCCTATTTTAACAATCAATGTATATCAGATGAGCAATTTGGTTTGCCATCGAGAGGGGATTGGGGTCCCTTTTTACCATCAAAAAATCGCTTTCTATAGAAGGCCCTTTTACTTTGGCGTGGTGTGAAATTAAAAAATATTGTTCCCCCTGGTATTATTATCCGGTGTCAATATATTCCCTACTAACCCGATTTTTTGCCCAGGATTTCAGCCTCCTCCCCGTCATTTTGTTGCAAATTTACGTGTTTGGTAAAGGTTTTTATTGAGCAAAATAATATACGTTTTTGAAATTCGCCGAATTAATGCAAGATGCATGTCCCAAATTGTACCACAACCACGCCAATTTTGTCAGTCCCCCCCAGGCGGAAGTAAAATTTTTCTATTATTGGAAGACCGTTGAGGGCGCTTCAAATATTCTCTTAGTATGTGGACTTTTTATAACCATTTAATCCCGGAGTCTAACGATGTTCCCCTTTTTGTTTTTGAAATTTTTTGGCCTGAGAACTATTACGACCCATGTTTTCCTAAAAGAAAACCAGGAGTAAATTGGTCCCCCCCTTGGTAAAGGGCTGTGGGGTCTGTTCCCCTCAAAGTCGACCTAAAATCTTTCCAGTCCATTATTATCACCGTCCATAATGCCCTACCCCTTCGGAAAAGTCAATAGCAGTTGTTACAGGACCAAAAAAACCCAAAAAAATTTTTTCCACCCTGGGCCCGGAAAGTCCAGAGCAAGGTCGGGATTGAGAAAGCGCTGCGTAATCTGTTAGCGGATGGCACTTGTTGGCGTCACACTATGATATTCTTGAATTACCTACGTCAAGTCTTCGGGTTTCGCAATAGCCAAATGGACTAGTCAAGAAAGATCCATTCATTACCAGCGTCAGAATACCCATTTTTCGATTGATAAATGAAATTCCGCCGTGAATTCATATTTTTTTGAAAGTCTTCCCACAGATAAAATTTTTTAAATTTTTTCCTCATTAGTATTAACTTTTACGGTCTTTCGAATGAAGTAAGTCTTAAAGTTGACTTCTCAAACGGTTAGCTATCCGCCAAATCTCACTCAAAGACATGACTAAATGGACGAGATCCGTGTTCATGTTGTTTGTGAAATTCAGTGTTGAAATAATATTTTTTTTGAAAGTTCCTTCCCCCAGATAAAACTTTATTTATTTTTTTCTCGCATTAGTATAAATTTTTACGTTTTTTCGAATGGAAGGTAAGTCTTTAAAAGTGGCCCTCCTCAACGGTAAGCATATATTTAATCCCAAATTCCATCCCTTTCAAAACAATGACTAAAAATGGAAGAAATCCCCCGTGGTTCCAATTTTTTTGGGGGGGTGAAATTTCCCAAGGTGAAATTCCAATAATTTTTTTTTTTGAAAGTCTTCCCCTTCCCCAAGATAAAAATTTATTTTAATATTTTTTTTTTTATTCCTCAGATAAGTAAATAACTTTTTAAACGGCCTTTTCCCCGAAAGAAAGGTAAGGGTCCCCCCCCTTAAAAGTGGCCCCCTTCCCTCCAAAAACGGTAAAAAGCGAGGCCACTTTAAAAGACTTACTTCATTCGAAAGACCGTAAAAGGTTATACTAATGAGGGGAAAAATTAAAAAAATTTATCTGGGGGAAGACTTTCAAAAAAAATATTGAATTCACTGGAATTTCACAAAAATGACACGGATTTCGTCATTTAGTCATGTTTTGAAGGGAGATTTGGGATAGCTACCGTTGAGAGGCCACTTTAAGGTAGGCCACTTTAAGACTTACTTCATTCGAAAGGCCGTAAAAAGTTATACTAATGAGGAAAAAATTAAAAAATTTTATCTGGGGGAAGACTTTCAAAAAAAATATTGATTTCACTGGAATTTCACAAAAATGACACGGATTTCTTCATTTAGTCATGTTTGAAGGGAGATTTGGGATAGCTACCGTTGAGAGGCCACTTTAAGACTTACTTCATTCGAAAGACCGTAAAAAGTTATACTAATGAGGAAAAAATTAAAAAAATTTATCTGGGGGAAGACTTTCAAAAAAAATAATATTGATTTCACTGGAATTTCACAAAAATGACACGGATTTCGTCATTTAATCATGTTTGAAGGGAGATTTGGGATAACTACCGTTGAGAGGCCACTTTAAGACTTACTTCATTCGAAAGACCGTAAAAAGTTATACTAATGAGGAAAAAATTAAAAAATTTTATCTGGGGGAAGACTTTCAAAAAAAATATTGATTTCACTGGAATTTCACAAAAATGACACGGATTTCGTCATTTAGTCATGTTTGAGGGGAGATTTGGGATAGCTACCGTTGAGAAGCCACTTTAAGACTTACTTCATTCGAAAGACCGTAAAAAGTTATACTAATGAGGAAAAAATTAAAAAATTTTATCTGTGGGAAGACTTTCAAAAAAAATATTGAATTCACTGGAATTTCATTTTCTATCGAAAATGGTATTCGACGCTGGTAATGATGGATCTTTCTTACAAGTCAATTTGGCTATTGCGAAACCCGAGACATTGACGTAGGTAATTCAAGAATATCATTGTGACGCAACAGAGTGCCATCCGCTATCAGATTACGCGCGCTTTTCTCAGTCTCCGACCTTTTGCTCTGGACTTTCGGAAGCAGGGTGAAAATTTTGGGTTTGTCTTAAACGCTATTACTTTCCGAAGGTAGCATTATGGACGGGATTAATGACTGGAAATTTAGGTCGATTTGGACAGACACAGCCATACCAGACATACTCTAGGTTCTTTAGGAAACTGGAGAATAGTTCTCAGCAAAATTTAACAAAGAGAAATCGTACTCAGGGGATAATGGAAAAAAGCCAACAAGAATTGAAGCGCACACGTCTCCATAATAGAAAATATACTCGCCTGGACGAAATTGCGTGTGTGTACAATGACATGCATCTTGCATTAATTCGCGAATTCAAAGATAATTTGCTCAATAAACCTTTAAAACGTAAATGCAAAAATGACGAGGAAGCTGAAAAATGGGCAAAAAGGGTTAGATTATACACAGATAATAATACAGGGAAATATTTTCAACCACCAAAGAAGCCTTTAAAAGGTTTTGATGTAAAGACCCAATCCTCTCGATGCAAAACAAATTGCTCATCTGATATAGTTGATGTGTGTAAAATGCATGCATGATCCCCGTACAAACTGTTCAAACGAACAGATAAAATCTAAAACAATCTGTAATGATTCGGTTCAGCATGTAAAAGATCTGCATCCGAAAAATAGTTTGGATACACGCTTGAAGAAAAAGGCTAAAAGTGTTACGAATTATACATATAGCGCAAGTGATCATGAAATACTCTTGAACCCAAAAGGTTTATTACAAACCCAACATATTGAAAAATGTTCTTCCATTATGGCATCACACTTTCCACATATTGATGGCCTTCAATGTAGTACGAATTATACATTAGGTGTAGGACCATGCTACACCCCTTCATCGCGCTTTGTACAAATAGTTCACGTCCAAAACTGCCATTGGGTAACTGCCTCAAATGTTTTTTGTGAGAATGTTGATGAAATGTGTGTTTATGATAGTCTGTTTGTGAAGCGTTCTTATACTGATGAGGATAAGCATAATTTGTCTAAATTACTCAGACCACATGGAAATGAGATAAAACTAAAATTCCCAAATGTTCAAAGTCAAACAAACGGTGTGGATTGTGGATTGCATGCCATAACGTATGCAATAGCTTTATGTCATGGGGATAGACCAGAAAGTATAATTTTTGATAGGAGGGAGTTGCGTAGGATGATTGGCGAGATGATAAATGAAGATGCGTTCATGCCATTTTATGAAATATTAGCAAGGCGCAATATAAAATTTAGTGTGATGACTGTACCAGTATATTGTTGGTGCAAACTTTCCTATATTGCTCAAAGGGCAATGATAGAATGCACCCAGTGCTCAAAGTGGTGGCATATTGATTGTGTGCGTAAATCGGTAACACAAGAAGCAATTTTGGTTAAGGACAAATCATGGTTTTGCGATAATTGTAATGATAAAAAGGAAAGTAAAAAGATTACCAAATAAGTTGTTTTTAATAATCCCAATCTTTGCTCACCAAAATTGAACCCCGTCGTTTTTCAAATCGATTATTTATTTGCTCAGTGTTGTTGTTCGACATATTCATCGTCATTCACGTCTGAATTATTTCACATTAATTGTCAACTGGTCTATTGTATTCTTCATCAGTACTGAGATAAATAATGACCCACAAAAATCAACGTAAAACTAGGCCTATTCTTCGCTGAGCAAACAGTCGCGACCAAAAGCAAGAAGACCCACGTGCGAATGAAATACAGAAGAAAAAAGCCGGTGACACGGACCGATGGCTGAGTCACATGATCTGCAGCGCATCAATGACTCCAATATATTCAACTTAACTTAAAAATGAATTATTATAATACTTATTATTATTATTCCTCTCATAAAAAATACTGACATCTACTGGCGAAAGTCACGGAGTGTGGGATGAGTGTGGGCTAGGGTATCTCAGGTCAAACGTTCAAGTTGAGTTTTTGCTGAATAGCCTACTAATTACCAGTAAAGGTAACTAATATTTCCGTTTATTTTTCATGTACGTCGTAAATTCGTAAACTACGGTAACGCACCGTACCACAGCAGCTACCTGTAGGCCCCAGTACTACGTTGCGAAAATGGAGGCGGTGAATGATGCACTTAGAGAAAAACAATATAATTAAGTTACCTTACAATTGCAGAAATTACCATATGCGATATTTTATAATAGGCTGTGTGATAACATGGGGCAATATGAATCCAAGTATTACAATAGCGAGGGATCGAGTGTGGATCCGATACGTATCACATCCATTGGGACATCTGTCGACCCACCGAAAATTTATCCTAAGGAAATTACTGGGTGAGTAAGTTACAATAGTACCCTATTATATAGAAGCTGGGGTAAACGATCTTGACAAAATTTCATCACTGTATCGTGTGTGGTTTTGGAACTACATCAGGTTTTGAAAGCTTCCTGAACACAAGGACACACGCATTGTAAGTTTGTAACGTTAAGATCTATATTCGTGTTCCGGTATAAGTTATAGGTGGTGAATGATTCCTGAACGACTTAACTAACAGTCATTAACATGCCAATCGGCTTACACAAAATCCGGATCTGAATTATTTTTTGTCGAGTACTAGGTACAGTCCTAAGCAGTTGAACCCCGCCTTGTTGGCGTGGCTTATAGGTAACTAATAAAAAAATCTTATTTGAAACACCCTTACTCGTAGTTATAAGGTAGTAATTATTAATAGCAATTTTTAATACTTCTTCAATATACGATAGAAATTTTTGATTTTTAAAGCAGTTGTGTTTAGTTTTTAATATTTCAGGTTCTTGATGATCATAAACTGTTACCGATCTTTCTTATATCCGATGCATTCATTAATACATATACCTCCTATTGATAACAAATATTCAGATTTGATTATTTCTCACCTTTATACCTAATCCAATTGTACAAAGAGCGGAATAAATCTACTCACTCTCTTATATTCTACGATGTTTCCACGTTACTTACTGGCGATTGACGTACGATGATCAATTTTAAACGATAGTGATGACGGTCCGGGGCTAGGATTCGTGTGAAAAAGGGCGATGTTATGGATTCAAATGTTATTGTTATTTCAACCAAATCCCACATGTCAGAGTGTCGCGGTATATTGCAGGTTTGACCAGAATATGCAGTGACGGTTTTAGAAATGTATTTTTTCATTGGGAATGTGTTGGAAACGAGTCACTTCTCCCCCGATCCAAGTCAAACGAGGCAAGTTAAGAGTCCTATCCATTTGTAAAATTTACACTTGGAGTCTAATGTCAAGTACAGTCGCTATGACTTTAACCCACAAGTCGAGTCAATCTATGCATTTACGAGTCGCAAATTAAGCTAGGAGACAATATTTAAATCCAATTAATTGCAATGACAAATTATCTTACCAGTTTCCATACAGAATTGTTAGTATCTGGTTGGATTATAGCCAATATGAATACAAATTTCATTGCAGTCGATAATCTAGGAAATTTGACCGGATAAATAGTCGAGTCTTTGAATTGATTCTCTCCAAATCTGATTGATACCACTATTTTTCCCAAAACCAATGTTCCAAATTTACCCGAACCATAGAGAAACGAATTTTAGAGAGTAGATTCGAACAACAAATAATTATTAGTGGTGTAATGCGAACAAGGGTATTCGGCCTTAATTTTGTTATATAATCCATACATATTCCATGCTTGGGGATGTTTACACATTAACATTACTGAAAATATTAATTTAGAATATTGTGGTGGAAAATAATTTACTATCGTGATTTTGACATAAAGTGAACGTTTAGAAACTATTTTAAAAAAGTAACCGTTGTTAGACATCAAAATGCAACAGAACAGAGGATAAATTGGCCTTGAGAGTATATTTGAGATAAAACCATACCTAGTCCCGAGATATATAGATCATCTAAATGTTGGCATTCAGGGTGCAACGCTACATCTGTTTGAAATATTGATCTAAGAAAACGAACACGTATTGCAATAACGATATATTAACACTAATTTACATATATACTCAAACGAAGCTCTAATTTCTTAGTTTCGTGAAACCGCATAGCATCTTGTCGGATTACCATCATCTAGACAAATTATGAAATTGACCTTGCGTCGAACTTAACTGACTACCGGTACTGAATAACATCAGCGTATCAGTGTTTCCTTCCTGAGCGCCATTTCAAAATGGATTTTACTGCGTTCCAACACAAAATTGTGGTGCATTCAGGATGGTTTTGGTTCATTTCTGCATGGAATGTTTTGCAATTGTTTGGCAGTTGCTGAGTTTTACATTTCATATAGATCTTTGGCATATAATTGGTCGTAACTAATTCACAGTTCCTCTAAGTACTGTTTCTGACTAGCTTAGGCTTTTTAAAACGAATATATCTATTATTAATCATGTAAATGTTTTCAATTTGCAGAATACTCCAGAAAGGAGACAATGATTATGATATAAAAGAGAAAAGTTATATTAAGGTATATATATTCATATCTGTATAAAATAAAACAATAAATATATATTGTCCCTTTTTGGTTATTTACGACGAAAAAAAAATTGAACTAGAACTGAAGCAATCTGATTGAGTTTCCATTCACCTTAATTTTCAACAGCAAAAGTTGACATAGTTAGCATGGCCAATGGTCATTTATGGAATTGCTTTGAAATTACAATATAATTATGTACATATAATCAGTGTTCGAAGTTGTCGCTTTTGAGAAACACGATTTTTACTATTTATCTTGTACCGGTATCGTAATAAATGTAAGGAAAATTTCTGAAGGATGAAATTTTTGAATGTGGTTTAATTCCAAATAATACTTTTTTATATAATGTTTTTTATTATTGAAATTCACTCTGAGCAAGACCGAAAATGTTATTTGTCGTTTTCATAAAAAGGAATATTATCAAAATTAATAAATAACTCGGTAAATACTGAATCAATAAAAACATGCATAGAGCAACATTACTTTTAATTTGTAGATTGAAAATAGACTTCACCTATGGGGAAGCTTCGGGTGTGAGATTTCGGTAAAATCGACGGGAAAGGCCTGCAAAAAGGAGAAGTTTTTGAAAAAGGTAGCAGACTTTTGCAGTTCGTATTTTAACACATGAATGTAGCCTACGTTACGTAGGTAACCCAATAAATCTTCAGCTTGCCTAACGCTAACTTTTATTGTATATAACTTGTGACAAATGTATGACAAACGACTATATTTTTAATTTCAAACACAATTGAAAAGATTTGCTATTCAAGTTTTCTTAAGGTACTCGTTTTGTTGCTTTGGGTTAACCTTGCGCACATAGTAATGTGCTAAACATTCTCAAGCTGACTTCGAACGGGCGATCCCCATTCAGAAATGTTTGGCCGAAGAAGATTTGTTGAGTATGAGTCACTGATGGATCGCGCTACCAAGGTGTGGTCCGTCAGTAACTTATGCTTGACAGAATAAAATTTCTGACATGGGTGATATCTTGAACAAATGTTAAATTCTGGTTTGTTGAAATCCACTTATTTCTTCAACAGGGTAGTAGTACTCTTTTTATAATAAGATTTGGCGCATTATTGTTTGTAATTTGTTCAAGAATCCAAATACTTTATACAATAAGTAACTTACAATAATGTTCTTGTTTACAGGCAACCTTACTACATGATTTTTCTCAGTGGAAAGCAGAACTTGGTAAGTCATTCTTTATCAATATTCATTATCAATTGTTTTGTCTACATAAATAAGAATTACTTAGAATAATCATACATTATATACATTTTAGTCATTCTATTTAGTGTATCGCGATATGCAAACCCACGACTCATTAACAGGGTTGTCTTATCAGAACCGAGTCAGTTGATCTTATACATGGTATTATACATCGGTTGATTAGTGGACATGGATCGACTCACGGAGACTCCAACCTGAAATATTTATTATGTGATTCCAACATGATGACCATAAAGACATCGCGACCGTACTTACACGTCATATCATATCATATATTATTGACTCATTTCATTTATTTCATACATTTTTTTAGATTTCGTCAAAGACACTCGACAAATCTCTTGAATATCTTTATCGATATTATTATTTATCATTTTATATATTTTTGTATTTGAATTTCATTTATTTTTGTCGGAATCCATGCAATTTGTAATCCACCCAAAACACGGCCCGACCTTATCCCCTTTATTTTTATTTAATTTCGTCTTAATATTTTACATATCAAAAGTTTATCGAAAGGTGCCACGTGGTAAATCTTCAAACGATAACATCAGTCCCTTCATCCCTTGCTCGGGTAGAAGTGAAAAAGTCCCCTAAACTCGATAGTGTTTAATTTTTAAAATGCAAATTGATGACGACATGAACATGAACAAAATAACTTCTCAGCTTTCTGAACCCAAAAATTTCATGCACAACTTTTTGTTCTTTAGCTGCATCCAAACAAAAGGTACTAGATAGAAAAAAGGTTTAATATAAAATGAATTTAACCCCAGTATGACTTTTTGAGTTACTAAATAATATCTAATATGTTTTACTTGGAAAACCAAGAAATGAAATGTTGGAACGCGTAATTATTGTTATAGAATATTCTACAAACGAAAGTAGATGCACACGTGGAAAACGCGCAAACGTACGACCGACCACTTGTGCTTTGCATACTTTTTCGACCAAGCTAAGTGATTGACTAGTCTTTAATCTTTTACTAGTCGCTATGTCATAATAAGTCCACGGTATTGGATGAGAATAATTGAAATCGGAAATTAATGGAAGGAGTAATAATGCTGCGTTATTCCGGAATACATTACAAAATTGATGATAGCGATTATGCTTACGCTTATTTGACATTCGTTACGAAGATGATTCATAATTGATATAGACCGCGTAGTATGCTTCCGTTCTATTGCTGTAAATGGAAAAATCCTTAAACTTTCAATGCAAAAAGACGAATCAGAAAGGTGAAGCTGAACCACCAGGTAATGCATGATATGGTTCTAGCTTACTTCTTAATATGAAGACATTTGAAAACTAATCGACATTATCGAGTTTGTGTGTGTTTCGTTAATAAAAAGTGTGCAAACGTTTTGCAGTATGCAGAATATCCCAATTGGATCCAGTTTGGCGGTAGAGATTCCCCAGTTTCAAGTTTACGACAAATATAACCCTTTCTCCAAAAATCTATATTTTTTCGCGACTTCAGTATCAGTATATAAGGTTGTATTGGTGAAACATATTGCTTTGTGAATTAATTATTTTACCAGTCGCCATTACTGTACATTACATTCGCGAATGTTATAATTTCGAGATTCTGTTCAAAGAATTGGTAACTGAAATTTGAGCTTGTATGAATTCGTCGTGTATCACATATCTATTCGTCTAGTGCTCGATGTGCATATGCCAAAACAGAGTATACTGATATTTGAATAATATATCTCGTTAATAACTATATTTTAAATCATGATAGAATAATCTCCACTGCAAAAACTAGGCCGTCATAAATATAGAATGAGATTACACCAAAAATATGACACCTGTTGATTGGTGTCGGTGTCGCTTGAGACAAATGTCGATCATCCAAATCCACGGATTTTTGTCGAAAGATATTTTTGGGTTAAGTATGTGACATTAATGGATCGCGTCAATGAGACAATGCTTGACAAAACCTTATTTTTAATTGCGATATGAGCACTTGTCGCTCTCATGACGCGATGATACCTTTCTACATCTAATAATGCTGTCTGAAGTTAATTATAATGAGCGTTACTAACATTGAAAACATATTCAAAGCGTACTTTTCCTTCAAACAAGGTTAGACCTTTCAAGTCCAGCGCCATTTGAAACTGCTGTAGGATTAGAAAGTTTGGTATTGATGAAAAAATCACTCCTGTAAATGAAGAATACTTGAAACAATTGCTTGTCTGTTGAACGGAATGATTGCGAATACGAACAGTTTGGTAATGACGCCATAATGAATTTTTTGTTTCATGTCAACAATTCTTCAATGTTTTAGCTTCCGCATTATGAAATGTCCCTGCTTTACTGTTCCTGTATCAATTTATATGATGATTTTGTGTCGCGCAAAAATTCAAAACTATAAAAATTATTTCCTGTGAAATTGGCATCAAACTCTTCAGTTATTATCTATAATTTGCTACTTTATAGAGTATTAATATATCAGTTAAAACTCAGCACCTACACAAGTGGATATTTAGAGATTTTGTGGGTTCACCCTACCCAGTGAGCATATTTCAAATTAGACCAGTTATTGTCAGTATTGATATTATTATTTGATAGGTTGAACTGGTCCTATTTCTGTGAACGGTTGACATGTTGGAAATAAACTTTTTGTAAGAAAGCATTATATATTAGATTTCTGCACTTATTAAAGGGTCGTGTTTTGGATGGACTATTCGAATATAAATACAGTATAACGTATTAATAAATTATATATTTATATATAAAATTGTTTTTTTATGATGTTCGTAGGGTATTATTCAAGGATATGTGATTGTGTAATTTTGTCTTCCCAATTCCGAGCATGGGTCACAGATATAATGCACCAAGGTGGTGTGATCTATCAGTGACTCATTTTTACACAAAACATACTTGCATAAAATATTTGGATGTCTGGGTTCTCATGGATATATTTTTCTCATAGCGATCACCGGGTTGAGACTCTCGTTATATTTCACGTATGATATTATAAACCTCGGCCACGCACTCTATAGAATCGGATATCTTGATTTTGTCAAGGCCCTCTCATTATAGTAGTTAGTAGAATTAGAAGTAACCCTCGAATGCGTTGATGATTTAAAAAGAGTGTTTCGCTATTTTACGGAAACATTTCAAACTAAATTCCGAGGGATTAATGAGCGACCAGATGCTATTATGACGTCACGAGCAAAAGACTTTTAAAATAATCATATGCGTTGAGGACTCTTTTTTGCTTGTTGGTGCACAGACTTGAAATGTTCCTATTTCTATTATATAATGGATAATTGCTGATCCGCTCTCATCCCGTGTGCTTCTCAATCTCCACGTATGGTGTGTAGCGTGTCCATGTTAACTTTATCAACTGGAGCTTTCCTAATAACATTGGCCTTCGGAGGTGATCTATATTGGAATGTGTCCACAATATATATTTACGTATGATAATCTTCACGAGGACACTTTCGATCAGCGTATGTTACAGAAATCCATAAAAGGGAATGAAATGAAACGTGTACACTTGACAGTGATTTTGCATTGACAATACGGTCCAGAACAACTTGATTGAACACGTTGGTTAATACTTTATTCCAACACAAACTTTTGAACTGATACTCAAATCTCTGTGGTAAAACAGATCAAGACGTGTTCAATATAAAATTGCGGCATATACTCCATAATATTATACTACAGAGTTCAGATTAATAATCTTCGCAGAGTCACACTATTGCACTATTCCACTCCCTGGACTGCGTTGATGCAAGTCGCACACCTATGCGATCAAACATCAAATCTTTGTTTGTTGTTTTGGGGCTAATTAATTTGTTTTTGCGCTGTCACCGACCTGAATACTGATTAACGACTTGTTAGTTCTGATTCTGAATGTGATAAGCAGAATTCGTTTTTTGTTCATGCTTGATAAGCCCTAATAACTAGACTATTGGCGTTTGCATGATTGTTTAATTATCAATATATTGTGTTTGTTGCTAGCGTTGCCGGCGTGTTAAAAACCTACATATGGGTTTTGCTAGTTTTCCTGTTTCATTGTTATGCTGTATGTGTTGTTTTGATTTAATTTTTTTTTTTTTTGTGTTTTTTCCATATCTTGACATTCCAATTACAATTCCAGGAATTCTACGTCATGTGTGTCACATGCACGACCCATACACATATCATTGGATAGACCAAAAAGAGTGTAAATATATGCCTTGAAACTGATCTGACAAAAATAGTCCAATTACAATGGTCCAGTATCATTCCACGTATCTGTGATTTTTGATGCTCGACTCATACACATATCATTGGATAGACCAAAATGACTGATAAATATACATATTGGAACTGATTTGACATGGTTCCACATTAGAGATGGCTTTAATTGTAACAACAAATGGACAATTATCTCTGATTTTTGAAATATCGGCATTGGTAATCGGAAATAATTTTTATCACAGACAGCATCTGTGTCGGCCGATACGCGTACTTATTGGTCAGCCAGGCCTTATCGATATTTTACAACACAGCGTATTTTTCAATTACATAAAATTCATGATATCGGTATCGGCGAAAATTTTGGTGTCGGCCCATCTGGATACCTTCGTAACAGTGAAATCTGATGCTTTCAAATAATTCTCGACTTGTTCGAGCCGAAATTTCTTTCGTCAACCCTAGTGTCAACCTATCGTAATTTGCCGTATGACAACAGATCAACAATACAGTATGGTATTCCAGCAAGTAATAAGTCACCATGTGTAAGTGTTGTGTCCCTCTCTCTTATTAAAGTTATAGATCAAAAAGTATGAATTTTTTTTCCATGCATGGGTTTACTGCAATCTGTACGCCATACTGATTGGGGATGTTTTTCCCTGGCAGGGCCACCGCCATCAGGAGGTTCTACAGATGGGGTATACTAAATGTTCTCCCTGCTAAGAAGTGGTAGAGAGTTCACACTCTCGCCCAGGGTAAACACCACTCACTGCATTCTACAATTCAGTCGCTCCGAAATGTTTTCTGCTTAGCGTGCAGTTGCTGTTTTTTAAGCTTTTATGACTCGTAGAAATAAACCCAAAATCCCCCAGTCCCGCGTACCCATAATAGGGGAGTGAGTGCTAAGAATCTCACGGTCAACAATTTTCCTTTGTTTTCAAATATTTGTGGGTTGAGTGGGGACTTTGTTTCAGTTGAATCATTTCTCATAAAAAATAGAACCGACATCCTGGCTTTTTGCGAAAGCAATCTCAATGCCGGGTTGCTTTCGATATTTGTCGTGGAAGAAGATTTTCTTCATTATCTTCTGACACCAGCGCGTTGGAAATTGCGGATGGGGATCGCCTTTGAATCGATGCATTTATTCCTCATTGTAAATTCCAGGTGGGACCCTACTCTGGCTCATAGGGTTCTCCTGAGTGCGCTGCGAAAATAACGGCGAGAAATCACCATTTTCACTAATATCGTCGAAGCTCTAGTATCTGTAACAGAAAACTGCTCGAAATGAGTGCCAAAAAATATTCAACTGTGTTGATGAGCAAAAATTTTGGGAGGGAATTTCAATTCCGAAGATTTTTGGGGGATAGTGCACAATGTCCTGGACAGTTGTAAATCAAGCATCCATCTTTAGTCAATGGTTCAATGGTCCCGAGATTTTGAATTTTTTTAAAAATAAAATGGAATTGTTTGTATAAATATTCCCCAAGAACTGTAATCCAGAACTAAACCCTAAAAAACTTGGTAATTCATGCTGATGATTTTTTTTTGTCTAGATAAAATATCTGCTCCGGAACAACCTTTTATCTTCGCTAAATCGCTTGAGTCTAATTTGGTCAGAATATCTGATTGAACTAACACTTGGTAGTTTCACTTAAAGGTAGACCAAAGTATTGTCAATTAATCGCACCAATCCACAAAAAACACAAATTTCACTATTCGGTACAACTCTTGAGAAATCTTCTAATATTCGACTAGCTGGTCTCAGTCTTTCGATAAAGATATGAATTAGATTGAATAGGTCATAAGTATTGCTAAAAAGGCTTCTATGAAAGTCGGTGCTCTATATCGTAACCGTCGTTATGTTCCCCCCCGAATTTATACTTCATTTATACAAGTTTCTAATCAGATCCTGCATGCATGGAGTATTGTTGTCACTTTTGGGGTTCCGCCGCTGCGATAGTGCTAAGCATCCTTGATCATGTTCAGCAACGTGTGATTTAAATGATTGGTCCTAAACTTTCTTCTGGTCTGCAAGGCTTGTCGCATCGTCATAACGTAGCCTCACTTTGTTTATTTCATCTATGTTATAATGGCTTTCGTTCGAAAGAGCTTCTGCTCTCTTTCATCCGAACTAAACTTTTAACCGGTCAACTCGATTCTCTGTGGAAGTTCCACTGTGTCACAGACAATTTTATGCAAGAAGTTTCTTCCACGAACGTCCGTGATTTGGAATTTATTGTCTTCACACTGCTTTCTAGATTGTGTGGCTTTACAAACTCGAGTCAATAAGTGTCTTTTGGAATGAAGATTCTTTAGCCCTCGTGTAGATCTTTGCATAACAGTGGTTTTGGGTGACTCTTGTTATTAAAGTCTCTTAATAACCTTGCTCTGAGCGAATTGAGATGAAAAAAAAACTTTGTGTGAGCAGTGTTCGAGATCTTCACGGTTCAATCACTGCGAAGGCCAAAATACATAGTTACGTCACAGAGTAGTATTGTAGGATGTTTGCCTATACACCAGAGCAAAACTCTACAACCCGCAGATTCAGAGCCAAAATCTCGTACGGTTCAATCACACAAAGTTAGCCAAAATAAAATACATTTTCTCACACGTCACTTAGTAGTATCTCCATCGTCGTAATTAACCGAAAACTATAATTTCTTTCAATTTTCTTTAAAGAGTTCTGGAGTGCTAATCATAATGTTTATGCTCTCACTGCTTAGCGATTTGTCAAAGGAAAGGTTTAGAGTTATAACCATTAAACTTGTTTTGAAGCTATTATGGCCAATTGTTACAAGAAAACTTTTTCTAATTTTTTGTTTTCACGCATGATGCTTTAACCTGATATTATTTGAATGCCAAATTCTCCTAGTGGTCATGATTTTTGACCATGATCCCCTACAGTATCTCGCGAACTACGAATTATTGTTAAAGCCTGTCATTGGTTTTGGGCTAACCAGTTAGCCGTGATTGGTCATAGGATTCGATCAGTTTAACTGGAAACATCTTTTACCACTCTTCTATTTTGCTGTATTGAATGCTAACGGCGTTTTGTCATCTACTAGATGGTAAAAAAACTATAAGGAAGTGTTGGAGAAGAAAACATCCAAAACAGTAGAACTGAACTGATACATTAAAGTACAGTGGGTGGTTTCTGCCCTGGACTATGGGAGAATCATATGTCAGTTTTGAATCTTTCTCGTCTTCCGCCTCTCACGACGCGCAAGGACAGGATTCTGAAGCCCACATCTACATGGGTGTGAATGTTTTGTGTGATGAGTGATTTAGACTTTAGTTTTGGATTTCGGCTGTGCAAGGATTCTTGTAGATTTCAGTGAACTGAAGTAAAAAGTCTATGAATATGTATACGTATTACCAAGCCTATGATATCTGTGAAGTAACATGATTTATGTCGGATTCTACTACATGAAGTCATTGCTGTGCCCACAGAACAAATTTCAATAAAAATGTGTTCGGGACTCCGAGTCCAACAACTTCTCATCGTTTCCATAGAGCTTACCAGTGACGTAACAAACATAGCACTGCTACGTTGCCATAGAGACACTTACTCTTGACCTAAAGATTCTAAATTTGACTTAAGCTAGAGCAGAGGTGACTATGCTTTCGATATTACGTGCTAATACCAGTACATACTAATTCAGGCATGCAAATTTGCAGGATTATGGATTAAATGGTCTTGTACAGACTCCTATACCGGTAACGTAAACCATGAGTTAGTGGACTAGTGGATCTCCTATGTTAAATCAAAATAGGTTAACTCATGTCGGATGATAACTTTCTCAAGTGGGCTATCGCAAAGCCCGGGACTTTATTTCCGGCTAATAAAAAATCTGCTTGTTTCTAAACGTTCAAGTTAATTTTTCCTGGATAGCCTACTAATTACCAGTAAAGATAACGTTAACTAACTTAATATTTCCGTTTATTTTTCATGCACGTTGTAAATTCGTAAATTACGGTAACGCATCGTACCACAGTAGTCTAACTATAACTAAGTTGCGAAAATAAAGGTGGTGAATGATGCACTTTGAGCAAAGCACTAAAATTAAGTTAACTTACAATTGCCGAAATTACCATATACAGTATTCTATAATAGCTTGTGCGATACCATGGGGCAATATGAATCCAACTATTACAATAGCGAGGGATCGAGTGTGGATCCGATTCGTATCACATCCATGGGGACATCTGTCGACCCACCGAAACATTATCCTAAGGAAGTTACTGGGTAAGTAATTTACAATAGTACTCTAGTAGAAGCTGGGGTGAACGATCTTGATAAAATTCCATCACTGTGTCGTGCGTGTGTGGGTTTTGGAATAGAGCTACATCAGATTTTGAAATCTTCTTGAACACAAGCACACACGCATTGTAAGTTTGTAACGTTCAGAAATAAATTCGTGTTCCGGTATAAGTTAGGTGATGATTGATTCCTGAATCACTTGACTAACAGTCATTAACATGCCAATCGGCACAAAATATTATCCGGATCTGAATTATTTTTTTGTCGAGTGTGAGGTACAGTCTCACGCACTCCGCCTTGTTAGCGTGCCTTAGCGCTGACTAATAAAACGTCTTATTTGAAATAACATTCCCGTCATTAATAATAGCAATTTTTAATACTTATTTATTATACAATGGAAATTTTTTATTTTCAAAGCAGTTGTGTATTAGTTTTTAATATTTCAGATTCTTGATGACCATAAACTGATAACGACCTTTCCTACATCCGATGCATTCATTAATACATAAATTTCCTATTGATAACACATGTTCGGTTCTGGTCTCGTCCAATTATTTCTCACTCACCCTTTTACCCATCCAATTGTGCAATGGTCGACGAAGAGCGGAATAAATCTACACACTCTCTTATATGCTACGATGTTTCCACGTTACTTCTGGCAATTGACGTAGGATGATCAATTTTAAACGATCTTGATGACGGTCCGGGGCTGGGGTTCGTTTGAAAAGAGGCGATGTGATGGATTCCAATGATAATAATATTTCCACCAAATCCAACATGTCAGAGTCAGGTTGGAGGTTGCATATTGCAGGTTTGACCAGAATATGCAGTGACGGTATTAGAAATGTATTCTTCCATTGGGAATGTGTTGGGAACGAGTCACTTCTACCCTGAGCCAAGTCAAAAGAGGCAAGTTGAGAGTCGACGTGCAAAATTTACACTTGGAGTCTAGTGTCAAATGCAGTCGCTATAATTTTAACCCACGAGTCGTGTCAATTGATTGCAATGACAAATTGTCATTTTTCTTTATTACTCTTTATTATCTCTTAACACTTTTATCCGGAATCATCAGTATGTGGTTGCGCTATAGTCTATAATGAAGACGAATTTCCCTGCAGTTGATAAGATGGAATTGATTCTCTCCAAATCTGATCGATACTGCTATTTTTACCAAAACCATTGTTCTGAATTCAGCCGAACCGAAAAGAAATGTGGTTTAGAAAGTAGATTCGGAAAACAAAAAATTATTGATAGTTTAGTGTGAACATGGTTATTCTGCCGTATTTCTGGTATATAATCCATACATATTTCATGCTTGGGGGATGTTGACATGTTAACATTACTGAAAATATTAATATAGAATGATTTCGTTGAAAATAGTTAACAATTGTGATTTTGACATAAAGTGAATATTTAGAAACTATTTTAAAGAAGTAATCGTTGCCAGACGTCAAAATGCAACAGAACAAAGGACAAATTGGCCATGTTGAGAGTATATTTGAGATAAAACCATGCCTAGTCCCGAGATATATAGGTCATCTAAATGTCGGTATTTATGGTCCCACAGTATATCTATTTGAAATATTCTAATAAAAGGAACACGAATCGCAATAACGATATAATAAAATTAATCTACATATATACTCAAACAAAGCTCTAATTTCTTAGTTTCTTGAAACCGCATAGCATCTTGTCGTATTACCATCATGTAGACAAATTGCAAAATTGACCTTGCGTCAGCTTATCAGAGTTCCTTCCTGGGCGCCATTTGAAAATGGGTTTACTGCGTTCCAACATAAAATTGTGGTGAATTCAGGGTGATTTTCGTTCAGTTCTGCATCAAATGTTTTGCGATAGTTGTGTAGTTGCTGAGTTTTACATTTCATGTAGATCTTTGGCACATTAGTGCTCGTAACTATGTAGCAGTTTCTCTGACTATGGCCTCTGACTAGCTTAGACTAATTTTAAAAATTTATATATTTATTATTAAATATGTATGTGTTTTCAATTTGCAGATTACTCCAGAAAGGAGACAATGATTATGATATAAAGGAGAAAAGTTATATTAAGGTATATATATATGCATATCTGTAAAAAATAAAACAATAAATATATATTGTCCCTTTTTGGTTATTTATGATGAAAGAAAAAGTAGAACTAGAACTGGAGCAATCGGATTGAGTGTCCATTTACCTTGATTTTCGACAGCAAAAATTGACATGGTTAACATGGCCAATGGTTATTTATGGAATTACTTCTAAATTGCAATATAATTAAGTACATATAGTCAGTGTTCGAAGTAGTCGCTTGCGAGAAACACAATTTTTACTATTTATCTTGTACCGTTATCGTAATAAATGTATGAAAAATTTCTGAAGGATGAAATTTTTGAAGGTGGTTTAATTCCAAATATTATTTTTTATATAATGTTTTTTATTATTGAAATTCACTCGGAGCAAGACCGAAAATATTATTTGTCTTTTTCATAAAGAGGAAATTATTAAAAGTAATAAATAACTCGTTAAATACTGATTCAATAAAAACATGCATACAGCAACATTACTTTTAATTTGTAGATTGTAAATAGACTTCACCTATGGGGAAGCTTCGGGTATGATATTTCGGTAAAATCGACGGGAAAGACCTGCAAAATAGAGAAGTTGTTGAAAAAGGTAGCAGACTTTTGCAGTTCGTATTTTAACACATGAATGTAGCCTACGTTACGTAGGTAACACAATAAACCTTCAACTTGCCTACCACTAACTTTTATTGTATATACTTTGTGACAAATGTCGGTGAGAATGGTTGAAATCGACTGTATTTTAATTTCAAATACAATTGAAAAGATTTGCTATGTAAGTTTTCCTAAGGTACTCGTTTTGTTGCTTTGGTTTAACCTTTCATACATAGTATGTGATAAACATTCTCAAGCTGACGTCGAACGGGCGATTCCCATTCAGAAATGTTTGGCCGAAAAAGATTTGTTGAGTATGAGTCACTGATGGATCGCGCTACCAAGGTGTGGTCCGTCAGTAACTTATGCTTCACAAAATAAAATTTCTGACATGGGTGATATCTTGAACAAATGTTAAATTCTGGTTTGTTGAAATCCACTTATTTCTTCAACAGGGTAGTAGTACTCTTTTTCTCAATAAGATTCAGCGAATTATTGTTTGTAATTTGTTCAAGAATCCAAATACTTAATACAAAAAGTAACTTACAATAATGTTCTTGTTTACAGGCAACCTTACTACATGATTTTTCTCAGTGGAAAGCAGAACTTGGTAAGTCATTTTTTATCAATATTCGTTATCAATTATTATGTCTACATAAATAAGAATTACTTAGAATAATCATACATTATATACATTTTAGTCATTCTATTTAGTGGATCGCGATATGCAAACCCACGACTCATTAGCAGGGTTGTCTTATCAGAACCGAGTCAGTTGATCTTACACAAAGTATTATACACTCGGTTGATTAGTGGACATGGATCGACTCACGGAGACTCCAACCTGAAATATTTAATATGTGATTCCAACATGATAGCCATAAAGACATCGCGACCGTACTTACACGTAACTATGTATCATATATTATTGACTCATTTCATTTATTTCATACATTTTTTTAGATTTCGTCAAAGACACTCGACAAATCTCTTGAATATCTTTATTGATATTATTATTTATCATTTCATATATTTTTATATTTGAATTTCATTTATTTTTGTCGGCATCCATGCAATTTGTAATCCATCCAAAACACGGCCCGACCTTATCCTCTTTATTTTTATTTAATTTCGTCTTAATATTTTACATATCAAAAGTTTATCGAAAGGTGCCACGTGGTAAATCTTCAAACGATAACATCAGTCCCTTCATCCCTTGCTCGGGTAGAAGTGAAAAAGTCCCCTAAACTCGATAGTGTTTAATTTTTAAAATGCAAATTGATGACGACATGAACATGAACAAAATAACTTCTCAGCTTCGTGAACAGAAAATTCTATGCAGAACTTTTTGTTCTTTAGCTGCATCCAAACAAAAGGTACTAGGTAGAAAAAAGGTTTAATATAAAATGAATTTAACCCCAGTATGACTTTTTGAGTTACTAAATAATATCTAATATGTTTTACTTGGAGAACCAAGAAATGAAAAGTTGGAACGCGTGATTATTGTTATACTATATTCTACAAACGAAAGTAGATGCAAACATGAAAAACGCTCAAACGTACGACCGACCACTTGTGCTTTGCATACTTTCTCGGCCAAGCTAAGTAATTGACGAGTCTTTAATCTTTTACTAGTCGCTATGTCATAATGAGTCCACGGTATTGGATGAGAATAATTGAAATCGAATATTAATGGGAGGAGTAATAATGCTGCGTTATTCCGGAATACGTTACAAAATTGATGATAGCGATTATGCTTACGCTTATTTGACATTCGTTACGAATATGATTTATAATTTATATAGACCGCGTAATAGGCTTCCCTTCTATCGCTTTAAATGGAAAAATCCTTAAACTTTCAATGCAAAAAAGATGAATCAGAAAGGTGAAGCTGAACCACCAGGGGATGCGTGGTATGGTTCTAGCTCACTTCTTAATATGAAGACAGTTGAAAACTAATCGACATTATCCAGTTTGTGTGTTTTCATTAATAAAAAGTGCACAAACGTTTTGCAGTATGCAGAATATCCCAATTGGATCCAGTTTGGCGGTAGAGATTCCCCAGTTTCAAGTTTACGACAAATATAACCCTTACTCCAAAAATATATATTTTTGCGCGACTTCAGTATCAGTATATAAGGTTGTATTGGTGAAACATATTGCTCTGTGAATTAAATATTTTACCAGTCGCCATTACTGTACATTACATTCGCGAATGTTATAATTTGGGGATGCTGTTCAAAGAATTGGTAACTGAAATTTGAGCTTGTATGAATTCGTCGTGTATCGCATATCTATTCGTCTAGTGCTTGATGTGCATATGCCAGAACAGAGTATACTGATATTTGAATAGTATATCTCGTTAATAACAATATTTTGAATAATGGTAGAATAATCACCACTGCAAAAACTGGCCGCCTTAAATATAGAATGAGAATAAACCAAAAATGTGACACCTGTTAATTGGTGTTGGTGTCGCCTAAGACAAATGTCCATCATCCAAATCGAAAGATTTTTGTCGAAACATATTTTTGGTTAAGTATATGTGACACTAATGGATCGCGTCGATGAGACAATGCTTGACAAAACAATATTTCTGATTGCGATATGAGCACTTGTCGCCTTCATGACGCGATGATACCTGTCACAATCTAATAGTGCTTTCTAAAGTTAATTATAATGGGCGTTACTAACATTGAAAACATATCCGGGGCTTACTTTTCATTCATATAACGTTAGGCCTTTCAGACCAGAACCTGATCATAAAATGTTTTTAGAATTCCCACACAGTAATTTCTAATTCGGTCAGGTATTGTCAGTATTTTATAATATCATTTGATATGTTGAACTGGTCCATTTCTGTGAACGGTTGATATGTTAAATATAAATCTTTTCGTACGAAAGCAATATATATTAGATTTCTGCACCTATTAAAGGGTCGTGTTTTGGATGGACTATTTGAATATAAATACAGTATAACGTATTAATAAATTATATATTTTTATATAAAAAAAATTTTTTTGAGATGTTCGTAGGGTATCATGTGAGGACATGTGATTGCGTAATTTTGTCTTCCCAATTCCGAGCATGAGTCGCAGATATAATGCACCAAGGTGGTGTGATTTATCAGTGACTCATTTTTACACAAAACATACTTGTATGAAATATTTGGATGTCTGGGTTCTCATGGATATATTTTTCTCATAGCGATCACCGGGTGAGACTCGTTATATTTCACGTATGATATCATAAACCTCGGCGACGCACTCTATAGACTCGGATATCTTAATTTTGTCAAGACCATCTCACTATAGTAGTTGGTAGAATTAGAAGAAATCTTCGAATGCGTTGATGATTTCAAAAGGAGCTTTCCGCTGTTTTACGGAAATATTTCAACCTAGATTCCGAGTGATTATCTAATGATGAAATGATGATATTTTGACGTTACCAGCAAAAGACTTCTTTAAATAATAATCATATGCGTTGCGGACTCCTGATTTTTGCTTGCTGGCGCTGCATTGACTTGAAATGTTCATATTCCTATTAGATAATGGATAATTGCTGATCCACTCTCATGCCGTCTGCTTCGCGAGCTTCACGTATGGTGGGTAGCGTCTCCATGTTAACCTTATCAACTCGAGCTTTCGGAATAAAATTGACAGGTCAAGACGTGTTCAATATAAAATTGCGGCATATACTCCATATTATTATACCACAGCGTCCGGATTACTAATCTTTGCAGAGTCACACTATTGCACTTTGATTCCACTGCCTGGACTGCGGTGATGGAAGTCGCACGCCTATGCGATCAAACATCAAATCTTTGTTTGTTGTGTTTCTGTTAATTAATTTGTTTTTTCGCTGTCACCGACCTGAATACTGATTAACGACATACTAGATCTGATCCTGAATGTAATAAGCAGAATTCGTTTTTTGTTCATGCTTAATGAGCCCAAATAACTAGACTATTCGCATTTGCACGATTGTTTAATTATCAATATATTGTGTTTGTTTGTTAGCGTTGCCGGCGTGTTTAAAACCTACATATGGGTTTTTGCTAGTTTTCCTGTTTCATCGTTATGCGGTATGTGTTGTTTTGATTTAATTTTTTTGTGTTTGTGATTTCAAGATTCCATATCTTGTTTGTCACATGCACGGCCCCCGCATATATCATTGGATAGATCCAAAAGGGTGTAAATATATGCCTTGAAATTGATCTGGCATAATCCTGACAAAAATAGTCCAATTGCAATTCCAGGAAATCCACTTCATGTGTGTCCCATGCACGACCCATACACATATCATTGGATAGATCAAAAAGAGTGTAAATATATGCTTTGGAACTGATTTGACATGGTTCTAATTAGAGATGGTCCGATGTATCAGTATTGACAAGTATCTCTGATTTTTGAAGTATCGACATTGGTATCGGAAATTTTATCACAGACAACAGTACTGATACGCGTACTTATTGGTCAGGATGGCGATTTCCACAACGCAGCGTACGCTTTAATTATGTGATAACAAATGGGAAATCAACTGTTTTACCTCGTAACATAGAAATTCTTCGACTTGTTCAGCCCGGATTTATGTCGGTCTAGCGTCACGCTGCTCCAATAGGCTAGCCAGGCCGTATCGTGTATTTTATTTACATTTACGATTTTTATTGAATAAAATTCATTCTTGTATCGGTATCGGCGAAAACTTTGGTATCGGCCCATCTCTTAATCTGATATCATTCGTCATGAATCATTTCTTACAAAAAATAGAACCGACATCCTGGCTTCCTGCGAAAGCAGTCTCAATGCCGGATTTCTTTTATATTTGTCATGGAATGACATTTTTTCATTATCTTCTGACGCCTGCGCATAGAAAATTGTGAAGTGGATCGCCTTTGAATCAATGCATTTATTCCTCATTGTAAATTCCAGGTGGGACCCTACTCTGCCTCATAGGGTTCTCCTGAGTGGGCTGCAAAAAAAAAACGGCGAGAAATCACTATTTTCACGAATATCGTCGAAACTCTTGTATCTGTAAGTGAAAACTGTGTAAAAAGGCCCGGAATGATTGCTGAAAAATATTCAACTGTGGTAATGAGCAAAAATTTTGGAAAGGAATTTCAGTTCAAAAGATTTTTGGGGGTAAATGCACAATGTCCTGGACAGTTGCAAATCAAGCACCCCCCTTTAGTCAATGGTCCCGAAATTTTAAATTTCTTTAAAAATAAAATGGAATTGTTTGTAAAAATGTTCTCCAAGAACTGTAATCCAGAACTAAACCCTAAAAAACTACTTTTACAAATCTGCAGATAAAATAATCTGCTCCGGTTAGTGTAAACAACCTTTTGTCTTCGCTTGAAGTCCTATTTTAATTCAAAATAGGATACCCTATCGAAGTGGGCGTACCGCAAAGCCCGCGACTGTATTTGCGGCCAATAAAAAAATCTGATTCTTTCTAAACGTTCAAGTTGAGTTTTTGCTGAATAGCCTACTAATTACCAGTAAAGGTAACTAATATTTCCGTTTATTTTCATGTACGTCGTAAATTCGTAAACTACGGTAGCGCACCGTACCACAGCAGCTACCTGTAGGCAAGGCTGGTAGTACGGTACGGTACGGTACGAAGTTCGGTACGGTACGATTGAATTTTCCGGTACGATAGTACGGTACGATTTATTTTTCAATTTTCGTACTTGGTACGGTACGGTACGAAGTTCGGTATTTATTTCGTACCGTACCGTGCTATTTCTCGTACCTTCGCATTACACTTTATTCTTCTCAAATTAATTTTAAAAAAAATCTTCATTTAACATATATGCAGTTTCATAACGGGGTAACGGGAAAGCTGATAATATAAATTATGTCTATGAAAGGATTTTTAACTAAAGGACAATTTTAAAATGATTAAAAGCGGCGCAGATATGGTAATAAAAATGCAACTGATTCACTTGAGCTGATAGATGAGCTATGTCGTATATCGGTTTTACTGCAGTGGCGTAAAACTTTGTCATTTATCACCACCGATATACCATTCTCATATTATGCCAATGTGAACAATGGTATTAGGGTGACACATGCTTAGTTACGCCCATGTTTTACCGTGCTGGATTTTAAACCAGCATTAATAGCATAAAACTGCATCACTTTGATGTAAGATGTTGGTGACGTTTCTTGCGGTGGCCAGATCTTACAAATAAAGCTGATTTGGACTTTGGTAGTTGGCACGGTACGAAATTGCTGCCCAGTGAATCGTACCTGTTTTCGTACTAGTACGAAATTTAGTACGATAAATGAAAAATATTAATCGAACTTAATTTCGTACTGGTACGAAGTTCGGTACGATGTACGAAAAAAATAATATCGTACGGTACGGTACGGAAAATTTTCGAAAGGTACGGTACGAAGTTCGGTACGAAATTTTTTTGCTGGTTCGAAGTACGATAAAAATTTCGTACCGTGCCGTACTGCCACCCTTGCCTGTAGGCCCCAGTACTACGTTGCGAAAATGGAGGCGGTGAATGATGCACTTAGAGAAAAACAATATAATTAAGTTACCTTACAATTGCAGAAATTACCATATACGATATTTTATAATAGGTTGTGTGATAACATGGGGCAATATGAATCCAAGTATTACAATAGCGAGGGATCGAGTGTGGATCCGATACGTATCACATCCATTGGGACATCTGTCGACCCACCGAAAATTTATCCTAAGGAAATTACTGGGTGAGTAAGTTACAATAGTACCCTATTATATAGAAGCTGGGGTAAACGATCTTGACAAAATTTCATCACTGTATCGTGTGTGGTTTTGGAACTACATCAGCTTTTGAAAGCTTCCTGAACACAAGGACACACGCATTGTAAGTTTGTAACGTTAAGATCTATATTCGTGTTCCGGTATAAGTTATAGGTGGTGAATGATTCCTGAACGACTTAACTAACAGTCATTAACATGCCAATCGGCTTACACAAAATCCGGATCTGAATTATTTTTTGTCGATTACGAGGTACAGTCCTGAGCAGTTGAACCCCGCCTTGTTGGCGTGGCTTATAGGTAACTAATAAAAAAATCTTATTTGAAACACCCTTACTCGTAGTTATAAGGCAGTAATTATTAATAGCAATTTTTAATACTTCTTCAATATACGATAGAAATTTTTGATTTTTAAAGCAGTTGTGTTTAGTTTTTAATATTTCAGGTTCTTGATGATCATAAACTGATACCGATCTTTCTTATATCCGATGCATTCATTAATACATATACCTCCTATTGATAACAAATATTCAGATTTGATCTCACCTTTATACCTACCCAATTGTACAAAGAGCGGAATAAATCTACTCACTCTCTTATATTCTACGATGTTTCCACGTTACTTACTGGCGATTGACGTACGATGATCAATTTTAAACGATAGTGATGACGGTCCGGGGCTAGGATTCGTGTGAAAAAGGGCGATGTTATGGATTCAAATGTTATTGTTATTTCAACCAAATCCCACATGTCAGAGTGTCGCGGTATATTGCAGGTTTGACCAGAATATGCAGTGACGGTTTTAGAAATGTATTTTTTCATTGGGAATGTGTTGGAAACGAGTCACTTCTCCCCCGATCCAAGTCAAACGAGGCAAGTTAAGAGTCCTATTCATTTGTAAAATTTACACTTGGAGTCTAATGTCAAGTACAGTCGCTATGACTTTAACCCACAAGTCGAGTCAATCTATGCATTTACGAGTCGCAAATTAAGCTAGGAGACAATATTTAAATCCTATTAATTGCAATGACAAATTATCTTACCAGTTTCCATACAGAATTGTTAGTATCTGGTTGGCTTATAGCCAATATGAATACAAATTTCATTGCAGTCGATAATCTGGAAAATTTGACCGGATAAATAGTCGAGTCTTTGAATTGATTCTCTCCAAATCTGATTGATACCACTATTTTTCCCAAAACCAATGTTCCAAATTTACCCGAACCATAGAGAAACGAATTTTAGAGAGTAGATTCGAACAACAAATAATTATTAGTGGCGTAGTGCGAACAAGGCTATTCGGCCTTAATTTTGTTATATAATCCATACATATTCCATGCTTGGGGATGTTTACACATTAATATTACTGAAAATATTAATTTAGAATATTTTGGTGGAAAATAATTTACTATCGTGATTTTGACATAAAGTGAACGTTTAGAAACTATTTTAAAAAAGTAATCGTTGTTAGACATCAAAATGCAACAGAACAGAGGATAAATTGGCCTTGAGAGTATATTTGAGATAAAACCATGCCTGATCCCGAGATATATAGGTCATCTAAATGTTGGCATTCAGGGTGCAACGCTACATCTGTTTGAAATATTGATCTAAGAAAACGAACACGTATTGCAATAACGATATATTAACACTAATTTACATATATACTCAAACGAAGCTCTAATTTCTTAGTTTCGTGAAACCCCATAGAATCTTGTCGGATTACCATCATCTAGACAAATTATGAAATTGACCTTGCGTCGGACTTAACTGACTACCGGTACTGAATAACATCAGCGTATCAGTGTTTCCTTCCTGAGCGCCATTTCAAAATGGATTTTACTGCGTTCCAACACAAAATTGTGGTGCATTCAGGATGGTTTTGGTTCATTTCTGCATGGAATGTTTTGCAATTGTTTGGCAGTTGCTGAGTTTTACATTTCATATAGATCTTTGGCACATTATTGGTCGTAACTAATTCACAGTTTCTCTAAGTACTGTTTCTGACTAGCTTAGGCTTTTAAAAACGAATATATCTATTATTAATCATGTAAATGTTTTCAATTTGCAGAATACTCCAGAAAGGAGACAATGATTATGATATAAAAGAGAAAAGTTATATTAAGGTATATGTATTCATATCTGTATAAAATAAAACAATAAATATATATTGTCCCTTTTTGGTTATTTACGACGAAAAAAAAAAATGAACTAGAACTGAAGCAATCTGATTGAGTTTCCATTCACCTTAATTTTCAACAGCAAAAGTTGACATGGTTAGCATGGCCAATGGTCATTTATGGAATTGCTTTGAAATTACAATATAATTATGTACATATAATCAGTGTTCGAAGTTGTCGCTTTTGAGAAACACGATTTTTACTATTTATCTTGTACCGGTATCGTAATAAATGTATGGAAAATTTCTGAAGGATGAAATTTTTGAATGTGGTTTAATTCCAAATAATACTTTTGTATATAATGTTTTTTATTATTGAAATTCACTCTGAGCAAGACCGAAAATGTTATTTGTCGTTTTCATAAAAAGGAATATTATCAAAAATTAATAAATAACTCGGTAAATACTGAATCAATAAAAACATGCATAGAGCAACATTACTTTTAATTTGTAGATTGAAAATAGACTTCACCTATGGGGAAGCTTCGGTGTGAGATTTTCGGTAAAATCGACGG
>OZ023143.1:2368023-2381758 GCA_963675895.2 Styela plicata
GCGCGGTACCTGACTTGTTTTTTATTGAGTTATAGTTGCACGTCTGAACTGTCTTGGGATATTGCATGCTATCACGGTGTTGAGTCAAGATCTTACTTGGTAAAGTCGAAATGGGATTGAGATTTATAGATGATAATATGGACGAAGCAACCAAATGATCAGTTCAATTCTATGAAGCGCCAACAAGCAAAAAATCAGGAGTTTACAACGCATATAAATATTCTTTTTCTCGTAACGTCATAATACCATCTGGTCGCTCATTGGATAATCACTCGGAATGTAGGTTGAAATGTTTCCGTAAAACAGCGAGCGAAACGCTCTTCTTAAATCATCAACGCATTCGAGGGTTACTTCTAATTCTACTCACTACTATAGTGAGATGGTCTTGACAAAATTAAGATATCCGAGTCTATAGAGTGCGTGGCCGAGGTTTATAATATCATACGTGAAATATAGCGAGAGTCTCAACCCGGTGATCGCTATGAGAAAATATATCCATGAGAACCCAGACATTAAGATATTTCATGCAAGTATGTTTTGTGGGAAAATGAATCATTGATAAATCACGCTCGGTGCATTATATATGTGACCCATGCACGGAATTGGGAAGACAAAATTACCCAATCACATATCCTTAATACCCCACGACCATCTTTAAAAAAAAGCAATTTTTATATATAAATATATAATTTATTAATACGTTATACTGTATTTATATTCAAATAGTCCATCCAAAACACGGCGCTCTAATAAGTGCAGAAATCCAATATATGATGCTTTTTTACGAAAAGTTTATTTTCAACATATCAACCGTTCACAGAAATAGGACCAGTTCAACCTATCAAATGATAATATCAATACTGACAATAACTGGCCGAATTTGAAATATGAAATATACTGGGTAGGATGAACCCACAAAATCTCTAAATATCCACTCGCGTAGGTGCTGAATTTTAACTGATATATTAATACTCTATAAAGTAGCAAATTATAGATAATAACTGAAGAGTTTGATGCCAATTTCACAGGAAATTATTTTTTTAGTTTTGATTTTTTTGCGCGAAACGAAAGCATCATATAATTTGATACAGGAACAGTAAAACAGGGACTTTTTATAATGCGGAAGCTAAAACATTGAAGAATTGTTTACATAAAACAAAAAATTCATTATAGCGTCATTACCAAACTGTTCGTATTGCGCACTTTTTATGAGCGAAAACACACAAACTCGATAATGTCGATTAGTTTTGAACTGTCTTCATATTAAGAAGTGAGCTAGAACCATATCATGCATCCCCTTGTGGTTCAGCTTTACCTTTCTGATTCGTTTTTTTGCATTGAAAGTTTAAGGATTTTCCCATTTACAGCGATAGAACGGAAGCATATTACGCGGTCTATATCAATTATAAATTGTCTTCGTAACGAATGTCAAATAAGCGTAAGCAAAATCGCTATCATCAATTTTGTAATGTATTCCGGAATAACGCAGCATTATTACTCCTCCCATTAATATTCGATTTCAATTATTCTCATCCAATACCGTGGGCTCATTATGACATAGATACTAGTCAAAGATTAAAGACTCGTCAATTACTTAGTTTGGCCGAGCAAGTATGCAAAGCACAAGTGGTCGGTCGTACGTTTGCGCGTTTTTCATGTTCATCTACTTTCGTTTGTAGAATATTGTATAACTATAATCACGCGTTCTCAACGGCCCACATTTCATTTCTTGGTTCTGCAAGTAAAACATATTAGATATTATTTAGTAACTCAAAAAGTCATACTGGGTTTAAATTCATTTTATATTAAACCTTTTTTTTATCTGGTACCTTTTGTTTAAAATCAGTTGTTTAAGCACAAAGAGTCGTGAATGAAATTTTCGGTTCAGGAAGCTGAGAAGTTATTTTGTTCATGTCGTCATCAATTTGCATTTTAAAAATTAAACACTATCGAGTTTAGGGGACTTTTTCACTTCTATCCGAGCAAGGGATGAAGGGACTGATGTTATCGTTTGAAGATTTACCACGTGGCAGCTTTCGATAAACTTTTGATATGTAAATATGTAAGCCGAAATTTAATAAAAATAAAGGGGATAAGGTCGGGCCGTGTTTTGGATGATAAATAATAATATCAATAAAGATATTCAAGAGATTTGTCGGGGGCCTTTGACGAAATCTAAAAAAAAGGAATGAAATGAGTCAATATTATATGATACATAGTTACGTGTAAGTACGGTCGCGATGTCTTTATGGATATCATGTCGGAATCACATATTAAATATTTCAGGTTGGAGTCTCCGTGAGTCAATTCATGCCCACTAATCAACCGAGGGTACAATACCATGTGTAAGATCTACTGACTCGGAAAGGTGAATTTCTGATAATACAAACCCTGTTAATTAGTCGTGGGTTTGCATATCGCGATCCACTACATAGAATGACTAAAATGTATATAATCATATACAGGTTTTAATCTAATACTCGAATATTAAGGAATTCTGAACAAAATATATTAATTTTGTTTTTTGATTATTCTGACTCATTCTTATTTATGTAGACATAATAATTGATAATTAATATTGATAAAAAATGACTTACCAAGTTCTGCTTTCCACTGAGAAAAATCATGTAGTAAAGTTGCCTGTAAACAAGAACATTATTGTAAGTTACTTATTGTATAAAATATTTGGATTCTTGAACAAATTACAAAAGCAATAATACGCTAAATCTCATTGAGAAAAGGAGTACTACTACCCTGTTGAAGAAATAAGTGGATTTCATTCTGAACCAACCAGGATTTGACATTTGTTAAGATATCACCCATGTCTGAAATTTTATTTTGCCAAGTATAAGTTACTGACGGTCCACACCTGGACAGCGCTATTCATCAGTGACTCATACTCAACAAATCTTGTTCGGGCCAAACATTTCTGACTGGGGATCGCCCGTTCGACGTCAGGTTGAGAATGTTAATCACATACTATGTATGCAATGTTAACCCAAAGAAACAAAACGAGTACTTCAAGTAAACTCGCATAGCAAATCTTTTCCATTGTATTTGGAATTAAAATATAGTCGATTTCGATCATTCTCCCTACCATTTGCCACAAAGTGTATAAAATAAAAATTAGTGGTAGGCAAGCTGAAGATTTATTGTGTTACCTACGTAACGTAGGCTACATCCTTCAGAAATTTTCCAATACATTTATTACGATACCGGTACAAGATAAATAGTAAAAATCCTGTTTCTCGAAAGCGACAACTTCGAACACTGATTGTATGTACTTAATTAGACTACAATTTAGAAGTAATTCCATAAATGACCATTGGCAATGTTAACCATGTCAATTTTTGCTGTTGAAAATTGAAAAAGGTAATTGGACACTCAGCCCGATTGCTCCAGTTCTAATTCTATTTTCTTTCATCGTGAATAACCAAAAAGGGACAATATATATTTATTGTTTTATTTTTTACAGATTTGGATATATATACCTTAATATAACTTTTCCCATTTATATCATAATCATTGTCTCCTTTCTGGAGTAATCTGCAAATTGAAAACATATACATAATTAATAATAAATATATTAATTTTTAAAACTTAGCCTAAGCTAGTCAAAGGCAGTACTCAGAGAAATTGCTACATAATTACGACCAATAATATGCCAAAGATCTACATGAAATGCAAAACTCAGCAACTGCGCAACAATCGCAAAACATTTGATGCAGAACTGAACCAAAATCACCCTGAATTCACCACAATTTTGTGTTGGAACGCAGTAAATCCATTTTCAAATGGCGCCCAGGAAGGAACTCTGATAAGCTGATGTTATTACTTATTCGGTCGGTACCGGTAGTCAGTTCGACGCATGATGGTAATCCGACAATGCTATGGGGTTTCAAGAAACTAAGAAATTAGAGCTTTGTTTGAGTATATATGTAAATTAATTTTATTACATCGTTATTGCGATTCGTGTTCCTTTTATTAGAATATTTCAAATAGATATACTGTGGGACCATAAATATCGACATTTAGATGACCTATATATCTCGGGACTATGCATGGTTTTATCTGAAATATACTCTCAACAAGGCCATTTGACCTTTGTTCTGTTGCCTTTTGATGTCTAGCAACGGTTACTTCTTTAAAATAGTTTCTATACAACCAATTTATGCCAAAATCACAATTGTTAACTATTTTCAACGAAAATATTCTATATTAATATTTTTAGTAATGTTAACATGTCAACATCCCCCAAGCATGGAATATGTATGGATTATATACCAGAAATACGGCAGAATAACCATGTTCGCACTATACTATCAATATTTTTTTGTTTTTCGAATCTACTCCCTAAACTTCATTTCTCTTCGGTTCGGCTGAATTCAGAACAATGGTTTTTGTAAAAATATTGGTATCAATCTGATTTGGAGAGAATCAATTCCATCTTATCAACTGCAGTGAAATTCGTCTTCATTATAGACTATAACGCAACCAGATACTGACGATTCCGGATAAGAGTGGTAAGAGATAATAAAGAGTAATAAAGAAAAAAGATAATTTGTCATTGCAATTAATTGACACGACTCGTGGGTTTAAAATTATAGCGACTGCACTTGACACTAGACTCCAAGTGTAAATTTTGCACGTGCACGTCGACTCTCAACTTGCCTCCCTTGACTTGGCTCAGGGTAGAAGTGACTCGTTCCCAACAGATTCCCAATGGAAGAATACATTTCTAATACCGTCACTGCATATTCTGGTCAAACCTGCAATATGCACCCTCCAACCGGACTCTGACATGTTGGATTTGGTTGAAATATTATTAGCATTGGAATCCATCACATCGCCTCTTTTCAAACGAACCCCAGCCCCGGACCGTCATCAAGATCGTTTAAAATTGATCATCGTACGTCAATTGCCAGAAGTAACGTGGAAACATCGTAGCATATAAGAGAGTGTGTAGATTTATTCCGCTCTTCGTCGCCCATTGCACAATTGGATGGGTAAAAGGGTGAGTGAGAAATAATTGGGCGAGACCAAGACCGAATATGTGTTATCAATAGGAAATATATGTATTAATGAATACATCGGATGTAGGAAAGGTCGTTATCAGTTTATGGTCATCAAGAATCTGAAACATTAAAAACTAATACACAACTGGTTTGAAAATTAAAAATTTCCATTGTATATTAAACAAGTATTAAAAATTGCTATTATTAATGAACTACCTTATACTGACGGGAATGTTATTTCGAATAAGATGTTTTATTAGTCAGCGCTAAGCCACGCTAACAAGGCGGAGTGCGTGAGACTGTACCTCACACTCGACAAAAAATAATTCAGATCCTGATAATATTTTGTGCCGATTGGCATGTTAATGACTGTTAGTCAAGTGATTCAGGAATCAATCATCACCTAACTTATACCGGAACACGAATTTATTTCTGAACGTTACAAACTTACAATGCGTGTGTGCTTGTGTTCAAGAAGATTTCAAAATCTGATGTAGCTCTATTCCAAAACCCACACACGCACGACACAGTGATGGAATTTTATCAAGATCGTTCACCCCAGCTTCTACTAGAGTACTATTGTAAATTACTTACCCAGTAACTTCCATAGGATAATGTTTCGGTGGGTCGACAGATGTCCCCATGGATGTGATACGAATCGGATCCACACTCGATCCCTCGCTATTGTAATAGTTGGATTCATATTGCCCCATGGTATCGCACAAGCTATTATAGAATACTGTATATGGTAATTTCTGCAATTGTAAGTTAACTTAATTTTATTGCTTTGCTCAAAGTGCATCATTCACCACCTTTATTTTCGCAACTTAGTTATAGTTAGACTACTGTGGTACGATGCGTTACCGTAATTTACGAATTTACAGCGTGCATGAAAAATAAACGGAAATATTAGTTAACGTTATCTTTACTGGTAATTAGTAGGCTATCCAGGAAAAATTAACTTGAACGTTTAGAAACAAGCAGATTTTTTATTAGCCGGAAATAAAGTCCCGGGCTTTGCGATAGCCCACTTGAGAAAGTTATCATCCGACATGAGTTAACCTATTTTGATTTAACATAGGAGATCCACTAGTCCACTAACTCATGGTTTACGTTACCGGTATAGGAGTCTGTACAAGACCATTTGATCCATAATCCTGCAAATTTGCATGCCTGAATTAGTATGTACTGGTATTATTTGCACGTAATATCGAAAGCATAGCCACCTCTGCTCTAGCTTAAGTCAAATTTAGAATCTTTAGGTCAAGAGTAAGTGTCTCTATGGCAACGTAGCAGTACTATGTTTGTTACGTCACTGGTAAGCTCTATGGAAACGATGAGAAGTTGTTGGACTCGGAGTCCCGAACACATTTTTATTGAAATTTGTTTGTGGGCACAGCGATGACTTCATGTAGTAGAATCCGACATAAATCATGTTACTTCACAGTTATCATAGGCTCGGTAATACGTATACATATTCATAAACTTTTACTTCAGTTCATTGAAATCTACAAGAATCCTTGCACAGCTGAAATCCAAAATTAAAGCCTAAATCACTCATCACACAAAGCATTCACACCCTGTAGATGTGGGCTTCAGAATCCTGTCCTTGCGCGTCGTGATAGGCGGAAGACGAGAAATATTCAAAACTGACATATGGTTCTCCTATAGCCCTGGGCAGAAACCACCCACTGGACTTTAATATATCAGTTCAGCTCTACGGTTTTCGTTGTTTTCTTTTCCAACATTTCCTTATAGTTTTTTTATCATCTAGTAAATGACAAAATGCCGTTAGTATTCAATACAGCAAAATAGAAGACTGGTAAAAGATGTTTCCAGTTAAACTGATCGAATCCTATGACCAGTCACGGCTAACTGGTTAGCCCAAAACCAATGACAGGCTTTAACAATAATTCGTAGTTCGCGATCTCGGAGATACTACTCTGTGACGTAACAATGTATTTTGGCCTCCGCAGTGATTGAACCGTGAAGATCTTGAACACTGCTCACACAAAGTTTTTTTTTATCTCAATTCGCTCAGAGCAAGGTTATTAAGAGACTTTAATAACAAGAGTCACCCAAAACCACTGTTATGCAAAGATCTACACGAGGGCTAAAAAATCTTCATTCCAAAAGACACTTATTGACTCGAGTTTGTAAACCCACACAATTTAGAAAGCAGTGTGAAGACAATAAATTCCAAATCACGGACGTTCGTGGAAGGAACCTTCTTGCATGAAATTGTCTGTGACACAGTGGAACTTCCACAGAGAACCGAGTTGACCGGTTAAAAGTTTAGTTCGGATAAACGAGAGCAGAAGCTCTTTCGAACGAAAGCCATTATAACATAGATGAAATAAACAAAAACAAAGTGAGGCTACGTTATGACGATGCGACAAGCCTTGCAGACCAGAAGAAAGTTTAGGACCAATCATTTAACTCACACGTTGCTGAACATGATCAAGGATGCTTAGCACTATCGCAGCGGCGGAACCCCAAAAGTGACAACAATATTCCATGCACGCAGGATCTGATTAGAAACTCGTATAAATGAAGTATAATTTCGGGGGGGAAATATAACGACGGTTACGATATAGAGTACCGACTTTCATAGAAGCCTTTTTAGCAATACTTATGACCTATTCATTCTGATTCACATCTTTATCGAAAGATTGAGACCAGCTAGTCGAATATTAGATGATTTCTCAAGAGTTGTACCGAATAGTGAAATTTGTGTTTTTTGTGGATTGGTGCGATTAATTGACAATACTTTGGTCTACCAAGAGTTAAGTGAAACGTACCAAGTGTTAGTTCAATCAGATATTCTGACCAAATTAGACTCAAGCGATTAGCGAAGACAAAATGTTGTTCCGGAGCAGATATTTTATCTAGACAAAAAAATCATCAGCATAAATTACCAGGTTTTTTAGGGTTTAGTTCTGGATTACAGTTCTTGGGGAACATTTATACAAACAATTCCATTTTATTTTAAAAAAATTCAAAATCTCGGGACCATTGACTAAAGATGGATGCTTGATTTACAAATGTCCAGGACATTGTGCACTATCCCCCAAAAATCTTCTGAACTGAAATTCCCTCCCAAAATTTTTGCTCATTAACACAGTTGAATATTTTTTGGCACTCATTTCGGGCCTTTTTATACAGTTTTCTGTTACAGATACTAGAGCTTCGACGATATTCGTGAAAATGGTGATTTCTCGCCGTTATTTTCGCAGCGCACTCAGGAGAACCCTATGAGCCAGAGTAAGGTCCCACCTGGAATTTACAATGAGGAATACATGCATCGATTCAAAGGCGATCCCCTCCGCAATTTCCAACGCGCTGGTGTCAGAAGATAACGAAGAAAATCTCCTTCCACGACAAATATCGACAGAAACCCGGCATTGAGATTGCTTCCGCAAAAAGCCAGGATGTCGGTTCTATTTTTTATGAGAATTGATTCAACTGAAACAAAGTTCCCACTCAACCCACGAATATTTGAAAACAAAGAGAAATTGTTGACCGTGAGATTCTTAGCACTCACTAACCTATTATGGGTACACGGGACTGGGGGACTTTGGGTTTATTTCTACGTATCATAGAAGCTTAAAAAACAGCAACTGCACGCTACGCAGAAAACATTTCGGAGCGACTGAATTGTAGAATGCAGTGAGTGGTGTCTACCCTGGGCGAGAGTGTGAACTCTCTACCACTTCTTAGCAGGAAGAACATTTAGTATACCCCATCTGCAGAACTTCCTGGTGGCGGTGGCCCTACCAGGGGAAAACATCCCCAATCAGTATAGCGTACAGATTGCAGTAAACCCATGCATGGAAAAATAATTCATACTTTTTGATCTATAACTTTAATAGGAGAGAGGGACACAACACTTACACATGCCGACTTATTACTTGCTGGAAAAGCATATTGTATTATTAATCTGTTGTCATGCGACAAATTACGATAGGTTGACATTAGGGTTGACGAAAGAAATTTCGGCTCGAACAAGTCGAGAATTATTTAAGAATTTCACTGTTACGAGGTAAAACAGTTGATTTTCCATTTGTTATCACATAATTGAAGCGTACGCTGCGTTGTGGAAATCGGCATCCTGACCAATAAGTACGCGTATCGGTACTGCTGTCTGTGATAAAAAATTTCCGATACCAATGCCGATATTTCAAAAATCAGAGATAATTGTCAATATTGTTACATCGGACCATCTCTAATTAGAACCATGTCAAATCAGTTCCAAAGCATCTATTTAAACTCATTTTGGTCTATCCAATGATATGTGTATGAGTCGAGCATGGGATACACATGACGTGGAATTACTGAAATTGTAATTGGACTATTTTTGTCAGATCAGTTTCAAGGCATATATTTACACCCTTTTTGTTCTATCCAATGATATATACGTGGGCTGTGCATGTGACAAACAAGATATGGAATCTTGAAATCACAAAAAACAAAAAAATTAAATCAAAACAACACATACAGCATAACAATGAAACAGGAAAACTAGCAAAACCCATATGTAGGTTTTAAACACGCCGGCAACACAATATATTGATAATTAAACAATCATGCAAACGCCAATAGTCTAGTTATTAGGGCTTATCAAGCATGAACAAAAAACGAATTCTGCTTATCACATTCAGAATCAGAACTAACAAGTCGTTAATCAGTATTCAGGTCGGTGACAGCGCAAAAACAAATTAATTAGCCGCAAAACAACAAACAAAGATTTGATGTTTGATCGCATAGTGTGCGACTTGCATCACCGCAGTCCAGGGAGTGAAATAGTGCAATAGTGTGACTCTGCGAAGATTATTAATCTGAACTCTGTAGTATAATATTATGGAGTATATGCCGCAATTTTATATTGAACACGTCTTGATCTGTTTTACAACAGAGATTTGAATATCTGTTCAAAAGTTTGTGTTGGAATAAAGTATTAACCAACGTGTTCAATCAAGTTGTTCTGGACCGTATTGTCAATGCAAAATCACTGTCAAGTGTACACGTTTCATTTCAATCCCTTTTATGGATTTCTGTAACATAAGCTGATCGAAAGTGTCCTCGAGAAGATTATCATACGTAAATATATATTGTGGACACATTCCAATATAGATCACCTCCGAAGGCCAATGTTATTAGGAAAGCTCCAGTTGATAAAGTTAACATGGACACGCTACACACCATACGTGGAGATTGAGAAGCACACGGGATGAGAGCGGATCAGCAATTATCCATTATATAATAGAAATATGAACATTTCAAGTCTGTGGACCAACAAGCAAAAAATCAGGAGTCCTCAACGCATATGATTATTTTAAGTCTTTTGCTCGTGACGTCATAATAGCATCTGGTCGCTCATTAATCCCTCGGAATTTAGTTTAAAATGTTTCCGTAAAATAGCGAAACACTCTTTTTAAATCATCAACGCATTCGAGGGTTACTTCTAATTTTACTAACTACTATAATGAGATGGCCTTGACAAAATTAAGATATCCGATTCTATAGAGTGCGTGGCCGAGGTTTATAATATCATACGTGAAATATAACGAGAGTCTCAACCCGGTGATCGCTATGAAAAAAATATATCCATGAGAACCCAGACATCCAAATAGTTCATGCAAGTATGTTTTGTGTAAAAATGAGTCACTGATAGATCACACCACCTTGGTGCATTATATCTGTGACCCATGCTGGGAATTGGGAAGACAAAATTACACAATCACATATCCTTGAATAATAACCTACGAACATCATAAAAAAACAATTTTATATATAAATATATAATTTATTAATACGTTATACTGTATTTATATTCAAATAGTCCAACCAAAACACGACCCTTTAATAAGTGCAGAAATCTAATATATAATGCTTTCTTACGAAAAGTTTATTTCCAACATGTCAACCGTTCACAGAAATAGGACCAGTTCAACCTATCAAATAATAATATCAATACTGACAATAACTGGTCTAATTTGAAATATGCTCACTGGGTAGGGCGAACCCACAAAATCTCTAAATATCCACTTGTGTAGGTGCTGAGTTTTAACTGATATATTAATACTCTATAAAGTAGCAAATTATAGATAATAACTGAAGAGTTTGATGCCAATTTCACAGGAAATAATTTTTATAGTTTTGAATTTTTTGCGCGACACACAATCATCATATAAATTGATACAGGAACAGTAAAGCAGGGACATTTCATAATGCGGAAGCTAAAACATTGAAGAATTGTTTACATGAAACAAAAAATTCATTATGGCGTCATTACCAAACTATTCGTATTCGCAATCATTCCGTTCAACAGATAAGCAATTGTTTCAAGTATTCTTCATTTACAGGAGTGATTTTTTCATCAATACCAAACTTTCTAATCCTACAGCAGTTTCAAATGGCGCTGGACTTGAAAGGCCTAACCTTGTTTGAAGGAAAAGTACGCTTTGAATATGTTTTCAATGTTAGTAACGCTCATTATAATTAACTTCAGACAGCATTATTAGATGTAGAAAGGTATCATCGCGTCATGAGAGCGACAAGTGCTCATATCGCAATGAAAAATAAGTTTTTGTCAAGCATTGTCTCATTGACGCGATCCATTAATGTCACATACTTAACCAAAAATATGTTTCGACAAAAATCCGTGGATTTGGATGATCGACATTTGTCTCAAGCGACACCGACACCAATCAACGGGTGTCATATTTTTGGTGTAATCTCATCCTATATTTATGACGGCCTAGTTTTTGCAGTGGAGATTATTCTATCATGATTTAAAATATAGTTATTAACGAGATATATTATTCAAATATCAGTATACTCTGTTTTGGCATATGCACATCGAGCACTAGACGAATAGATATGTGATACACGACGAATTCATACAAGCTTAAATTTCAGTTACCAATTCTTTGAACAGAATATCGAAATTTTAACATTCGCAAATGTAATGTACAGTAATGGCGACTGGTAAAATATTTAATTCACAAAGCAATATGTTTCACCAATACAACCTTATATACTGATACTGAAGCCGCGAAAAAATATAGATTTTTGGAGAAAGGGTTATATTTGTCGTAAACTTGAAACTGGGGAATCTCTACCGCCAAACTGGATCCAATTGGGATATTCTGCATACTGCAAAACGTTTGCGCACTTTTTATTAACGAAACACACACAAACTCGATAATGTCGATTAGTTTTCAAATGTTTTCATATTAAGAAGTAAGCTAGAACCATACCACGCATCCCCTGGTGGTTCAGCTTCACCATTCTGATTTGTCTTTTTTGCATCGAAAGTTTAAGGATTTTTCCATTTACAGCGATAGAAGAGAAGCCTATTACGCGGTCTATATCAATTATGAATCATCTTCGTAACGAATGTCAAATAAGCGTAAGCATAATCGCTATCATCAATTTTGTAATGTATTCCGGAATAACGCAGCATTATTACTCCTCCCATTAATTTTCGATTTCAATTATTCTCATCCAACACCATGGACTCATTATGACATAGCGACTAGTAAAAGATTAAAGACTCGTCGATTACTTAGTTTGGCCGAAAAGGTATGCAAAACCCAAGTGGTCGGTCGCACGTTTGCGCGCTTCCCACGTGTTCATCTACTTTAGTTTGTAGAATATTGTATAACAATAATCACGCGTTCCAACATTTCATTTCTTGGTTCTCCAAGTAAAACATATTAGATATTATTTAGTAACTCAAAAATTCATACTGGGGTTAAATTCATTTTATATTAAACCTTTTTTCTATCTAGTGCCTTTTGTTTGGATGCAGTTGCTAAAGAACAAAAAGTTCTGCATCTGTTCACGGAGCTGAGAAGTTATTTTGTTCATGTTCATGTCGTCATCAATTTGCATTTTAAAAATTAAACACTATCGAGATTAGGGGACTTTTTCACTTCTACCCGAGCAAGGGATGAAGGGACTGATGTTATCGTTTGAAGATTTACCACGTGGCAGCTTTCGATAAACTTTTGATATGCAAAATATTAAGACCAAATTTAATAAAAATAAAGGGGATAAGGTCGGGCCGTGTTTTGGATGGATTTCAAATTGCATGGATGCCGGAAAAAATAAATGAAATTCAAATATAAAAATATATGAAATGATAAATAATAATATCAATAAAGATATTCAAGAGATTTGTCGAGTGTCTTTGACGAAATCTAAAAAAATGTATGAAATAAATGAAATGAGTCAATAATATATGATACATAGTTACGTGTAAGTACGGTCGCGATGTCTTTATGGTCATCATGTTGGAATCACATATTGAATATTTCAGGTTGGAGTCTCCGTAAGTCGATCCATGTCCACTAATCAACCGAGGTATAATACCATGTATAAGATCAACTGACTCGGACAGGCGAATTTCTGATAAGACAACCCTGTTAATGAGTCGTGGGTTTGCATATCGCGATCCACTAAATAGAATGATTAAAATGTATATAATGTATGATTATTCTAAGTAATTCTTATTTATGTAGACATAATAATTGATAATTAATATTGATAAAGAATGACTTACCAAGTTCTGCTTTCCACTGAGAAAAATCATGTAGTAATGTTGCCTGTAAACAAGAACATTATTGTAAGTTACTTATTGTATTAAGTATTTTGATTCTTGAACAAATTACAAACAATAATTTGCTAAATCTTATTGAGAAAAAGAGTACTAC
>OZ023143.1:2381858-2384358 GCA_963675895.2 Styela plicata
CCAATAGAATGAAATACGAGGCGTCTGATTTCCGACCTTAAAATTTTTTAAACAGTTTAAATATGCTTAAGATTTCTAGATATTTTGGACCGACAGCTGCAACACAATGACCAAAAGATCGCAACACCAAACAACTTCGATGTCCCGGTTACAAAGGTAAAATAGATTCAAAAAAGGAAGAATGATGTTGCTGGAACATAACAACTTTTCAAGAAGTCTGGGTGGATAATGGTAAAACTAATACAACGACCTGAAGTAAGTTTTCTTTTTTTTATTTCGTATGATGGAGCCCAATGCCGGGCATTTTTCTTGTGAGTCTGTGCATGCGTGCGTGAGTTTCAAAACCCATATTGTGTTTGTCGGAATGACTGTTGCATCTGTCTTGCACATTTGGTTTAGTGAAGCATGCGTCCTTTAAATGTCCATTTACTGACCATGTCTTGGACACCCATTAGACCGAAATAATGAGGCAGCCTGATTTACCACCATCAAATATTTTAAACAGTTAACTCGATCAAAATCCAAACAATAGCTGCGGCACAACGACTAAAGGAGACAACACCAAACAACTTCGGATGTCCCGGTTACGAAGGTCAAATATAAGCAAAAAAGGATAATGGCAAAACTAATACAACGACCTGAAGTAATTTTCCTTTTTTTTATTTCGTATGATTGATCCCAATGCCGGGCTATTTTGTTGCGAGCCTGTGCGTGCGTGAGTTTCAAAACCCATATTGTAGTTGTCGGAATGACTGTTGCATCTGTCTTGCACATTTGGTTTAGTAAAGCATGCGTCCTTTAAATGTCCATTTACTGACCATGTCTTGGACACCCATTAGACCGAAATAATAGGCAGCCTGATTTACCACCATCAAATGTTTTAAACAGTTAACTCTATCAAAATCCAAACAATAGCTGCGGCACAACGACCAAAGGAGACAACACCAAACAACTTCGGATGTCCCGGTTACGAAGGTCAAATACAAGCAAAAAAGGATAATGGCAAAACTAATACAACGACCTGAAGTAATTTTTCTTTTTTTTATTTCGTATGATTGATCCCAATGCCGGGCTATTTTGTTGCGAGCCTGTGCGTGCGTGAGTTTCAAAACCCATATTGTAGTTGTCGGAATGACTGTTGCATCTGTCTTGCACATTTGGTTTAGTAAAGCATGCGTCCTTTAAATGTCCATTTACTGATCAGGTCTTGGACACCCATTAGACCGAAATATGAGGCAGCCTGATTTACCAGCATCAAATGTTTTAAACAGCTAACTCGATCCAAATCCAAACTACAGCTGCAGCACAACGACCAAAGGAGACAACACCAAACAACTTCGGATGTCCCGGTTACGAAGGTAAAATACATTCAAAAAAGGAAGAATGATGTTGCTGGAACACAACAACAACTCTGCAAGCAGTCTGGATGGATAATGGTAAAACTAATGCAACGACCTGAAGGAAGTCTCTTTTATTATATTATTTCGAATGTTTGAAACTGCCGCGGGCTTCTAATGTATGTGTTTGAAATAAAAATTGTTTTTTCGTAGCAAAGACGGTTGCATCTGTTTTGCATTTTCTTCAGTAAACACATGCATCCCTTTCAATGTCCAAGTTCTAATCTTGACTTGGAAGCCTTGTAGTTTGTAATTTGAAGCAACTCTTTTTTGTGTCTCCCAACCCAACATTCTGATGGTGGTGATGAAATATTGTGTCAGCCTTGCATTTGGTCAAGTAAAGCATGCGCCCCTTTTTGATTTCAAATTACTAACCATATCTTTGGAAGTCCAATAGAATGAAATACGAGGCGTCTGATTTCCGACCTTAAAATTTTTTAAACAGTTTAAATATGCTTAAGATTTTCTAGATATTTTGGGCCGACAGCTGCAACACAATGACCAAAAGATCACAACACCAAACAACTTCGATGTCCCGGTTACAAAGGTAAAATAGATTCAAAAAAGGAAGAAAATGTTGCTGGAACACAACAACAACTTTTCAAGAAGTCTGGATGGATAATGGTTAAAACTAATACAACGACCTGAAGTAAGTTTTCTTTTTTTTATTTCGTATGATGGAGCCCAATGCCGGGCTTTTTTGTTGTGAGTCTGTGCATGCGTGCGTGAGTTTCAAAACCCATATTGTGTTTGTCGGAATGACTGTTGCATCTGTCTTGCACATTTAGTTTAGTGAAGCATGCGTCCTTTAAATGTCCATTTACTGACCATGTCTTGGACACCCATTAGACCGAAATATGAGGCAGCCTGATTTACCACCATCAAATGTTTTAAACAGTTAACTCGATCAAAATCCAAACAATAGCTGCGGCACAACGACCAAAGGAGACAACACCAAACAACTCGGATGTCCCGGTTACGAAGGTCAAATACAAGCAAAAAAGGATAATGGCAAAACTAATACAACGACCTGAAGTAATTTTTCTTTTTTTTTTTTTTTCGTATGATTGATCCCAATGCCGGGCTATTTTGTTGCGAGCCTG